>FNXX01000261.1:0-19163 GCA_900108845.1 Iljinskaea planisiliqua | reverse complement strand
TACACTGTTTTTCATTAATTGGGAAACACAGTTCCCAAATTTATAGGCCAAAAATTGGAATCTGGAATTAAAATAAGTCCTATAAAGATCAGAAAAGAAACTTCATTCCCCAAATGCATAAAACATAATTTAAAAGAGTACGAATGGTCAAACAATAATACCACTACACATATGCATTGTGAAACACCAAACGAGGAATGAGAAGCATAAATACCTTGTTTCTACTCATTGAGAGACACCGTTAATCAACAAAATCCAATATACCAAAAAGGGAATCTGGAACTGAAATGAGTCCAATGAGATAGAAAACTAACTTCTTCCCAATGCATAATGCATAATTTTGAGTAAGAATGGCAATAACAATGAATACCACTAGATATATGATGTAGGACACCTAAATTAGGAATGAAAAGCATAAATACATTGTTTTCATTCATTGGGAGACACTGTTAGTCAACCAAAATCCAATAGACAAAAAAAATGCAAACTAAAAGAAAAGAAACTTCATGTCCCCTAATGCACAAACAGAATTAAGAGAGTAAGAATGGTTATAACAATGAATACACTAAAATATGCATTGTGGGACAACTAAATGAGGAATGAGAAGCAAATACCTTGTTTCTTACTCATTGAGAGACACCGTTAATCAACAAAATCCAATATACCAAAAAGGAATCTGAACTGAAATGATCCAATGAAGATCAAAACTAACTTCTTGTCCCCAAATGCATAATGCATAATTTTGAGTAAGAATGCATAACAATGAATACCACTAGATATATGCATTGTGGGACACCTAAATTAGGAATGAGAAGCATAAATACATTTTCTCATTATTGGGAGACACGTTTCAACCAAATCCAATAGACAAAAAAATAGAATCTGCAACTAAAAGAAAAGAAACTTCATGTCCCCTAATGCACAAAACAAATTAAATTTAAAGAGTAAGAATGTTATAACAATGAATACACTAGAAATATGCATTGTGGGACAACTAAATGAGGAATGAGAAGCAAATACCTTGTTTCTTACTCATTGAGAGACACCGTTAATCAACAAAATCCAATATACCAAAGGGAATCTGAACTGAAATGAATCCAATGAAGATCAGCAAACTAACTTCTTGTCCCCAAATGCATAATGCATAAAATTTGAAGGAGTAAGAATGCTCACAACATTGAATACCACTAGAAATATGCATTGGGGACACCTAAATGAGGAATGAGAAGCATAAATACACTGTTTTTCATTTATTGGGAGACAAGTTCCAAATTTATAGGCCAAAATTGGAATCTGGAATTAAAAAAGTCCTATAAAGATCAGAAAAGAAACTTCATGTCCCCAAATGCATAAAACATAATTTAAAAGAGTAAGAATGGTCATAACAATGAATACCACTACATATATGCATGTGGAAACACTAAACGAGGAATGAGAATATAAATACCTTGTTTCTTACTCATTGAGAGACACCGTTAATCAACAAATCCAATATACCAAAAAGGAATCTGGAACTGAAATGAGTCCAATGAAGATTAGAAAACTAACTTCTTGTCCCCAAATGCATAATGCAAATTTGGAGTAAGAATGGCAATAACAATGAATACCACTAGATATATGCATTGTGGGACACCTAAATGAGGAATGAAAGCATAAATACATTGTTTCATTCATTGGAGACACCGTTAATCAACCAAATCCAATAGACCAAAAAATAGAATCTCCAACTAAAAGAAAAGAAACTTCATGTCCCTAATGCAAAACAAATTTAAAAGAGTAAGAATGGTATAACAATGAATAACACTAGAAATATGCATTGGGACAACTAAATGAGGAATGAGAAGCATAATACCGTTGTTTCTTACTCCTGAGTGACACCGTTAATCAACAAAATCCAATATACCAAAAAGAGGAATCTGGAACTGAAATGAGTCCAATGAAGATCAAAAAACTAACTTCTTGTCCCCAAATGCAAATGCATAATTTAAGGAGTAAGAATGGTAATACAATGAATACCACTAGATATATGCATTGTGGGACACCTAAATAGGAATGAGAAGCATAAATACATTGTTTCTCATTCATGGAGACACCTGTTAGTCAACCAAATCCAATAGACAAAAAAATAGAATCTGCAACTAAAAGAAAAGAAACTTCATGTCCCCTAATGCAAACAGAATTTAAAAGAGTAAGAATGGTTATAACAATGAATAACCACTAGAAATATGCATTGTGGGACAACTAAATGAGGAATGAGAAGCATAATACCTTGTTTCTTACTCATTGAGAGACACCGTTAATCAACAAAATCCAATATACCAAAAAGGAATCTGAAACTGAAATGAATCCAATGAAGATCAGAAACTAACTTCTTGTCCCCAAATGCATAATGCATAAATTTTAAGGAGTAAGAATGTCACAACATTGAATACCACTAGAAATATGCATTGGGGACACCTAAATGAGGAATGAGAAGCATAAATACACTGTTTTTCATTAATTGGGAACACATCCCAAATATTATAGGCCAAAATGGAATCTGGAATTAAAATAAGTCCTATAAAGATCAGAAAAGAAACTTCATGTCCCCAAATGCATAAAACATAATTTAAAAGAGTAAGAATGGTCATAACAATGAATACCACTACACATATGCATTGTGACACCTAAACGAGGAATGAGAAGCATAAATACCTTGTTTCTTACTCATTGAGAGACACCGTTAATCAAAAAATCCAATATACCAAAAAGAGGAATCTGGAACTGAAATGAGTCCAATGAAGATTAGAAAACTAACTTCTTGTCCCAAATGCATAATGCATAATTTTAAGGAGTAAGAATGGCATAACAATGAATACCACTAGAATATGCATTGTGGGACACCTAAATTAGGAATGAGAAGCATAAATACATTGTTTCTCATTCATTGGAGACACTGTTATCAACCAAATCCAATAGACAAAAAAATAGAATCTGCAACTAAAAGAAAAGAAACTTCATGTCCCTAATGCACAAAACAGAATTTAAAGAGTAAGAATGGTTATAACAATGAAATACACTAGAAATATGCATTGTGGGACAACTAAATGAGGAATGAGAAGCATAATACCTTGTTTCTTACTCATTGAGAGACACCGTTAATCAACAAAATCCAATATACCAAAAAGGGAATCTAAACTGAAATGAATCCAATGAAGATCAGCAAACTAACTTCTTGTCCCCAAATGCATAATGCATAAAATTTGAAGGAGTAAGAATGCTCACACATTGAATACCACTAGAATATGCATTGGGACACCTAAATGAGGAATGAGAAGCATAAATACACTGTTTTTCATTATTTGGGAGACACAGTTCCCAAATTTTATAGACCAAAAATTGGAATCTGGAATTAAAATAAGTCCTATAAAGATCAGAAAAGAAACTTCATGTCCCCAAATGCATAAAACATAATTTAAAAGAGTAAGAATGGTCATAACAATGAATACCACTACACATATGCATTGTGAAACACCTAAACGAGGAATGAGAAGATAATACCTTGTTCTTACTCATTGAGAGACACCGTTAATCAACAAAATCCAATATACCAAAAAGAGGAATCTGGAACTGAAATGAGTCCAATGAAGATTAGAAAACTAACTTCTTGTCCCCAAATGCATAATGCAAATTTTGAGTAAGAATGGCATAACAATGAATACCACTAGAAATATGCATTGTGGGACACCTAAATGAGGAATGAAAAGCATAAATACATTGTTTTTCATTCATTGGGAGACACTGTTAGTCAACCAAATCCAATAGAACAAAAATAGAATCTGCAACTAAAAAGAAAAGAAACTTCATGTCCCTAATGCACAAAACAGAAATTTAAAGAGTAAGAATGGTTATAACAATGAATAACCACTAGAAATATGCATTGTGGGACAACTAAATGAGGAATGAGAAGCATAAATACCTTGTTTCTTACTCATTGAGAGACACCGTTAATCAACAAAATCCAAATACCAAAAAGGGAATCTGAAACTGAAATGAGTCCAATGAAGATCAGAAACTAACTTCTTGTCCCCAAATGCATAATGCATAAATTTAAGGAGTAAGAATGCATAACATTGAATACCACTAGAAATATGCATTGGGACACCTAAATGAGGAATGAGAAGCATAAATACATTGTTTTTCATTATTGGGAAACACAGTTTCCCAAATATAGCCAAAAATGGAATCTGGAATTAAAATAAGTCCTAAAAGATCAGAAAAGAAACTTCATGTCCCAAATGCATAAACATAATTTAAAAGAGTAAGAATGGTCATAACAATGAATACCACTAAATATGCATTGTGGGACAACTAAATGAGGAATGAGAAGCATAAATACCTTGTTTCTTACTCATTGAGAGACACCGTTAATCAACAAAATCCAATATACCAAAAAGAGGAATCTGGAACTGAAATGAGTCCAATGAAGATAGAAAACTAACTTCTTGTCCCCAAATGCATAATGCATAATTTTGAGTAAGAATGCAATAACAATGAATACCACTAGATATATGCATTGGGACACCTAAATAGGAATGAGAAGCATAAATACATTGTTTCTCATTATTGGGAGACACTGTTAGTCAACCAAATCCAATAGACAAAAAATAGAATCTGCAACTAAAAGAAAAGAAACTTCATGTCCCCTAATGCACAAACAGAATTTAAAAGAGTAAGAATGGTTATAACAATGAATAACACTAGAAATATGCATTGTGGGACAACTAAATGAGGAATGAGAAGCATAATACCTTGTTCTTACTCATTGAGAGACACCGTTAATCAACAAAAATCCAATATACCAAAAAGAGGAATCTGGAACTGAAATGAGTCCAATGAAGATAAAAACTAACTTCTTGTCCCCAAATGCATAATGCATAATTTTGAGTAAGAATGCAATAACAATGAATACCACTAGAGATATATGCATTGTGGGACACCTAAATAGGAATGAGAAGCATAAATACATTGTTTCTCATTCATTGGGAGACACTGTTAGTCAACCAAATCCTATAGACAAAAAATAGAATCTGCAACTAAAAGAAAAGAAGAAACTTCATGTCCCCAAATGCACAAAACAGAAATTTAAAAGAGTAAGAATGGTTATAACAATGAATACACTAGAAATATGCATTGTGGGACAACTAAATGAGGAATGAGAAGCATAAATACCTGTTTCTTACTCATTGAGAGACACCGTTAATCAACAAAATCCAATATACCAAAAAGAGGAATCTGGAACTGAAATGAGTCCAATGAAGATCAAAACTAACTTCTTGTCCCCAAATGCATAATGCATAATTTAAGGAGTAAGAATGGTAATAACAATGAATACCACTAAATATGCATTGGGGACACCTAAATGAGGAATGAGAAGCATAAATACATTGTTTCATTCATTGGGACACACATCAACCAAATCCAATAGACAAAAAATGGAATCTGCAACTATAAAGATCAGAAAAGAAACTTCATGTCCCCAAATGCATAAAACATAATTTAAAAGAGTAAGAATGGTATAACAATGAATACACTAGAAATATGCATTGTGGGACAACTAAATGAGGAATGAGAAGCATAATACCTTGTTTCTTACTCATTGAGAGACACCGTTAATCAACAAAATCCAATATACCAAAAAGGGAATCTGAAACTGAAATGATCCAATGAAGATCAGAAAACTAACTTCTTGTCCCCAAATGCATAATGCATAAATTTTAAGGAGTAAGAATGCTCATAACAATGAATACCACTAGAAATATGCATTGTGGGACACCTAAATGAGGAATGAGAAGCATAAATACATTGTTTTCATTATTGGGAGACACAGTTCCCAAAATTATAGCCAAAAATGGAATCTGAATAAAATAAGTCCTATAAAGATCAAAGAAAAACTTCATGTCCCCAAATGCATAAACATAATTTAAAAGAGTAAGAATGGTCATAACAATGAATACCACTAAATATGCATTGTGACACTAAATGAGGAATGAGAAGCATAATACCTTGTTTCTTACTCATTGAGAGACACCGTTAATCAACAAAATCCAATATACCAAAAGAGGAATCTGAACTGAAATGAGTCCAATGAAGATAGAAAACTAACTTCTTGTCCCCAAATGCATAATGCATAATTTGAGTAAGAATGGCAATAACAATGAATACCACTAGATATGCATTGTGGGACACCTAAATTGAGGAATGAGAAGCATAAATACATTGTTTTTCATTCATTGGGAGACACTGTTAGTCAACAAAATCTATAGACAAAAAAATAGAATCTGCAACTAAAAGAAAAAAGAAACTTCATGTCCCCAAATGCACAAAACAGAATTTAAAAGAGTAAGAATGGTTATAACAATGAAACACTAGAAATATGCATGTGGGACAACTAAATGAGGAATGAGAAGCATAATACCTTGTTTCTTACTCATTGAGAGACACCGTTAATCAACAAAATCCAATATACCAAAAAGGGAATCTGAACTGAAATGAGTCCAATGAAGATCAGAAAACTAACTTCTTGTCCCCAAATGCATAATGCATAATTTTGAAGGAGTAAGAATGTCACAACAATGAATACCACTAGAAATATGCATTGGGGACACCTAAATGAGGAATGAGAAGCATAAATACATTGTTTTTCATTATTGGGAGACACATTCCAAAATTATAGACCAAAAATGGAATCTGGAAAAAATAATTGCCTATAAAGATCAGAAAAGAAACTTCATGTCCCCAAATGCATAAAACATAATTTAAAAGAGTAAGAATGGTCATAACAATGAATACCACTAAATATGCATTGTGACAACTAAATGAGGAATGAGAAGCATAAATACCTTGTTTCTTACTCATTGAGAGACACCGTTAATCAACAAATCCAATATACAAAAAAGAGGAATCTGAACTGAAATGAGTCCAATGAAGATAGAAAACTAACTTCTTGTCCCCAAATGCATAATGCATAATTTTGAGTAAGAATGGCAATAACAATGAATACCACTAGATATATGCATTGTGGGACACCTAAATGAGGAATGAGAAGCATAAATACATTGTTTCTCATTCATTGGGAGACACGTTAATCAAAACCAAATCCAATAGACAAAAAATAGAATCTGCAATAAAAGAAAAGAAACTTCATGTCCCCTAATGCACAAAACAAATTTAAAAGAGTAAGAATTATAACAATGAATAACACTAGAAATATGCATTGTGGACAACTAAATGAGGAATGAGAAGCATAATACCTTGTTTCTTACTCATTGAGAGACACCGTTAATCAACAAAATCCAATATACCAAAAAGAGGAATCTGGAACTGAAATGAGTCCAATGAAGATCAGAAAACTAACTTCTTGTCCCCAAATGCATAATGCATAATTTTGAGTAAGAATGGCATAACAATGAATACCACTAGAAATATGCATTGTGGGACACCTAAATGAGGAATGAGAAGCATAAATACATTGTTTTCATTATTGGGAGACACTGTTAGCAACCAAATCCAATAGACAAAAAAATAGAATCTGCAACTAAAAGAAAAGAAACTTCATGTCCCCAAATGCACAAAACAGAAATTAAAGAGTAGTAAGAATGGTATAACAATGAATAACACTAGAAATATGCATTGTGGGACAACTAAATGAGGAATGAGAAGCATAATACCTTGTTTCTTACTCATTGAGAGACACCGTTAATCAACAAAATCCAATATACCAAAAAGAGGAATCTGGAACTGAAATGAGTCCAATGAAGATCAAAAACTAACTTCTTGTCCCCAAATGCATAATGCATAATTGTAAGGAGTAAGAATGTAATAACAATGAATACCACTAGATATATGCATTGTGGGACACCTAAATGAGAATGAAAGCATAAATACATTGTTTTCTCATTCATTGGAGACACCGTTAATCAACCAAATCCAATAGACCAAAAAATAGAATCTGCAACTAAAAGAAAAGAAACTTCATGTCCCCTAATGCACAAAACAGAAATTTAAAAGAGTAAGAATGGTTATAACAATGAATAACACTAGAAATATGCATTGTGGACAACTAAATGAGGAATGAGAAGCATAATACCTTGTTTCTTACTCATTGAGAGACACCGTTAATCAACAAAATCCAATATACCAAAAAGGGAATCTGAAACTGAAATGAAGTCCAATGAAGATCAGAAACTAACTTCTTGTCCCCAAATGCATAATGCATAAAATTTGAGGAGTAAGAATGCTCACAACATGAATACCACTAGAAATATGCATTGGGGACACCTAAATGAGGAATGAGAAGCATAAATACATTGTTTTCATTATTGGGAACACAGTTCCCAAATATAGGCCAAAATTGGAATCTGGAATTAAAATAAGTCCTATAAAGATCAGAAAAGAAACTTCATGTCCCCAAATGCATAAAACATAATTTAAAAGAGTAGAATGGTCATAACAATGAATACCACTAGAAATATGCATTGTGAAACACCTAAACGAGGAATGAGAAGCATAAATACCTTGTTTCTTACTCATTGAGAGACACCGTTAATCAACAAAATCCAATATACCAAAAAGAGGAATCTGGAACTGAAATGAGTCCAATGAAGATTAGAAAACTAACTTCTTGTCCCCAAATGCATAATGCATAATTTGAGTAAGAATGGCAATAACAATGAATACCACTAATATGCATTGTGGGACACCTAAATTAGGAATGAGAAGCATAAATACATTGTTTCTCATTATTGGGAGACACTGTTAGTCAACCAAATCCAATAGACAAAAAAAAGAATCTGCAACTAAGAAGAAAGAAACTTCATGTCCCCTAATGCACAAAACAAATTAAAGAGTAAGAATGGTTATAACAATGAATAACACTAGAAATATGCATTGTGGGACAACTAAATGAGGAATGAGAAGCAAATACCTTGTTTCTTACTCATTGAGAGACACCGTTAATCAACAAAATCCAATATACCAAAAAGGGAATCTGAACTGAAATGAGTCCAATGAAGATCAGAAAACTAACTTCTTGTCCCCAAATGCATAATGCATAATTTTAAGGAGTAAGAATGTCACAACATTGAATACCACTAGAAATATGCATTGGGACACCTAAATGAGGAATGAGAAGCATAAATACACTGTTTTTCATTATTGGAGACACAGTTCCAAATTTTATAGACCAAAAATTGGAATCTGGAATTAAAATAAGTCCTATAAAGATCAGAAAAGAAACTTCATGTCCCCAAATGCATAAAACATAATTTAAAAGAGTAAGAATGGTCATAACAATGAATACCACTAAATATGCATTGTGACAACTAAACGGAATGAGAAGCATAAATACCTTGTTTCTTACTCATTGAGAGACACCGTTAATCAACAAAATCCAATATACCAAAAAGAGGAATCTGGAACTGAAATGAGTCCAATGAAGATCAGAAAACTAACTTCTTGTCCCCAAATGCATAATGCATAATTTTAAGGAGTAAGAATGCATAACAATGAATACCACTAGATATATGCATTGTGGGACACCTAAATGAGGAATGAGAAGCATAAATACATTGTTTCATTCATTGGAGACACCGTTAATCAACCAAATCCAATAGACCAAAAAATAGAATCTGCAACTAAAAGAAAAAAACTTCATGTCCCCTAATGCACAAACAGAAATTTAAAGAGTAAGAATGGTTATAACAATGAATACACTAGAAATATGCATTGTGGACAACTAAAATGAGGAATGAGAAGCATAATACCTTTTTCTTACTCATTGAGAGACACCGTTAATCAACAAAATCCAATATACCAAAAAGGGAATCTGGAACTGAAATGAGTCCAATGAAGATCAGAAACTAACTTCTTGTCCCCAAATCATAATGCATAAAATTTTGAAGGAGTAAGAATGGCTAACAATGAATACCACTAGAAATATGCATGTGGGACACCTAAATGAGGAATGAGAAGCATAAATACACTGTTTTTCATTAATTGGGACACACGTTCCAAATTTATAGGCCAAAAATGAATCAGAAAAAAATAGTCCTATAAAGATCAGAAAAGAAACTTCATGTCCCCAAATGCATAAAACATAATTTAAAAGAGTAGAATGGTCATAACAATGAATACACTACAAATATGCATTGTGGGACAACTAAATGAGGAATGAGAAGCATAAATACCTTGTTTCTTACTCATTGAGAGACACCGTTAATCAACAAAATCCAATATACCAAAAGGGAATCTGAAACTGAAATGAGTCCAATGAAGATAGAAAACTAACTTCTTGTCCCCAAATGCATAATGCATAATTTTGAGTAAGAATGGCAATAACAAATGAATACCACTAGATATATGCATTGTGGACACCTAAATTAGGAATGAGAAGCATAAATACATTGTTTCTCATTCATTGGGAGACACTGTTAGTCAACCAAATCCAATAGACAAAAAATAGAATCTGCAACTAAAAGAAAAAGAAAACTTCATGTCCCCTAATGCACAAAACAGAAATTAAGAGAGTAAGAATGGTTATAACAATGAATAACACTAGAAATATGCATTGTGGGACAACTAAATGAGGAATGAGAAGCATAATACCTTGTTTCTTACTCATTGAGAGACACCGTTAATCAACAAAATCCAATATACCAAAAAGGGGAATCTGAAACTGAAATGAATCCAATGAAGATCAGCAAACTAACTTCTTGTCCCAAATGCATAATGCATAAAATTTGAAGAGTAAGAATGCTCACAACATTGAATACCACTAGAAATATGCATTGGGGGACACCTAAATGAGGAATGAGAAGCATAAATACACTGTTTTCATTGATTGGGAACACAGTTTCCCAAATTTATAGACCAAAAATTGGAATCTGGAATTAAAATAAGTCCTATAAAGATCAGAAAAAAAAACTTCATGTCCCCAAATGCATAAAACATAATTTAAAAGAGTAAGAATGGTCATAACAATGAATACACTACACATATGCATTGTGAACACCTAAACGAGGAATGAGAAGTATAAATACCTTGTTTCTTACTCATTGAGAGACACCGTTAATCAACACAATCCAATATACCAAAAAGAGGAATCTGGAACTGAAATGAGTCCAATGAAGATTAGAAAACTAACTTCTTGTCCCCAAATGCATAATGCATAATTTAGAGTAAGAATGGCAATAACAATGAATACCACTAGATATATGCATTGTGGGACACCTAAATTAGGAATGAGAAGCATAAATACATTGTTTCTCATTCATTGGGAGACACTGTTAGTCAACCAAATCCAATAGACAAAAAAATAGAATCTGCAACTAAAAGAAAAGAAACTTCATGTCCCCTAATGCACAAAACAGAATTTAAAAGAGTAAGAATGGTTATAACAATGAATAACACTAGAAATATGCATTGTGGGACAACTAAATGAGGAATGAGAAGATAATACCTTGTTCTTACTCATTGAGAGACACCGTTAATCAACAAAATCCAATATACCAAAAAGAGGAATCTGGAACTGAAATGAGTCCAATGAAGATTAGAAAACTAACTTCTTGTCCCCAAATGCATAATGCATAATTTTGAGTAAGAATGGCAATAACAATGAATACCACTAGATATATGCATTGTGGGACACCTAAATTAGGAATGAGAAGCATAAATACATTGTTTCTCATTCATTGGGAGACACTGTTAGTCAACCAAATCCAATAGACAAAAAAATAGAATCTGCAACTAAAAGAAAGAAACTTCATGTCCCCTAATGCACAAAACAGAATTAAAGAGAGTAAGAATGGTTATAACAATGAATAACACTAGAAATATGCATTGTGGGACAACTAAATGAGGAATGAGAAGCATAATACCTTGTTTCTTACTCATTGAGAGACACCGTTAATCAACAAAATCCAATATACCAAAAAGGGGAATCTGAAACTGAAATGAATCCAATGAAGATAGCAAACTAACTTCTTGTCCCCAAATGCATAATGCATAAAATTTGAAGGAGTAAGAATGCTCACAACATTGAATACCACTAGAAAATATGCATTGGGGGACACCTAAATGAGGAATGAGAAGCATAAATACACTGTTTTTCATTAATTGGGAGACACAGTTCCCAAATTTATAGCCAAAAATTGGAATCTGGAATTAAATAAGTCCTATAAAGATCAGAAAAGAAACTTCATGTCCCCAAATGCATAAAACATAATTTAAAAGAGTAGAATGGTCATAACAAGAATACCACTACACATATGCATTGTGAAACACCTAAACGAGGAATGAGAAGTATAAATACCTTGTTTCTTACTCATTGAGAGACACCGTTAATCAACACAATCCAATATACCAAAAAGAGGAATCTGGAACTGAAATGAGTCCAATGAAGATTAGAAAACTAACTTCTTGTCCCCAAATGCATAATGCATAATTTAGAGTAAGAATGGCAATAACAATGAATACCACTAGATATATGCATTGTGGGACACCTAAATTAGGAATGAGAAGCATAAATACATTGTTTCTCATTCATTGGGAGACACGTTAGTCAACCAAATCCAATAGACAAAAAAATAGAATCTGCAACTAAAAGAAAAGAAACTTCATGTCCCCTAATGCACAAAACAGAATTTAAAAGAGTAAGAATGGTTATAACAATGAATAACACTAGAAATATGCATTGTGGGACAACTAAATGAGGAATGAGAAGCATAATACTTGTTTCTTACTCATTGAGAGACACCGTTAATCAACAAAATCCAATATACCAAAAAGAGGAATCTGGAACTGAAATGAGTCCAATGAAGATCAGAAAACTAACTTCTTGTCCCCAAATGCATAATGCATAATTTAAGGAGTAAGAATGGCAATACAATGAATACCACTAGAATATGCATTGTGGGACACCTAAATTAGGAATGAGAAGCATAAATACATTGTTTCTCATTATTGGGAGACACTTTAGTCAACCAAATCCAATAGACAAAAAAATAGATCTGCAACTAAAAGAAAAGAAACTTCATGTCCCCTAATGCACAAAACAGAATTAAAAGAGTAAGAATGGTTATAACAATGAATAACACTAGAAATATGCATTGTGGGACAACTAAATGAGGAATGAGAAGCATAATACCTTGTTCTTACTCATTGAGAGACACCGTTAATCAACAAAATCCAATATACCAAAAAGGGAATCTGGAACTGAAATGAATCCAATGAAGATCAGCAAACTAACTTCTTGTCCCCAAATGCATAATGCATAATTTGAGAGTAAGAATGCCACAACATTGAATACCACTAGAATATGCATTGGGGACACCTAAATGAGGAATGAAAGCATAAATACATGTTTTCATTCATTGGGAGACACAGTTAATTAAGCCAAAATTGGAACTAGAAAAAATAATCTCAATAAACAGAAAAGAAACTTCATGTCCCCAAATGCATAAAACAAATTAAAAGAGTAAGAATGGTCATAACAATGAATACCACTAACATATGCATTGTGAAACACCTAAACGAGGAATGAGAAGCATAATACCTTGTTTCTTACTCATTGAGAGACACCGTTAATCAACAAAATCCAATATACCAAAAAGGGGAATCTGGAACTGAAATGAGTCCAATGAAGATAGAAAACTAACTTCTTGTCCCCAAATGCATAATGCATAAAATTTGAAGGAGTAAGAATGCTCACAACATTGAATACCACTAGAATATGCATTGGGGACACCTAAATGAGGAATGAGAAGCATAAATACACTGTTTTCATTATTGGGAGACACAGTTCCCAAATTTAATAGACCAAAAAATAGAATCTGCAACCTAAAAGAAAAAGAAACTTCATGTCCCCTAATGCAAAAACAAATTTAAAAGAGTAAGAATGGTTATAACAATGAATAACACTAGAATATGCATTGTGGACAACTAAAGAGGAATGAGAAGCATAATACCTTGTTTCTTACTCATTGAGAGACACCGTTAATCAACAAAATCCAATATACCAAAAAGGGAATCTGGAACTGAAATGAGTCCAATGAAGATAGAAAACTAACTCTTGTCCCCAAATGCATAATGCATAAATTTGAAGATAAGAATGCTAAACATGAATACCACTAGAAATATGCATTGTGGGACACCTAAATGAGGAATGAGAAGCATAAATACACTGTTTCTCATTCATTGGGAGACACGTTTCAACCAAATCAATAGACCAAAAAATAGAATCTGGCAACTAAAAGAGAAAAGAAACTTCATGTCCCCTAATGCACAAAACAGAATTTAAAAGAGTAAGAATGGTCATAACAATGAATAACACTAGAAATATGCATTGTGAGACAACTAAATGAGGAATGAGAAGCATAATACCTTGTTTCTTACTCATTGAGAGACACCGTTAATCAACAAAATCCAATATACCAAAAAGAGGAATCTGGAACTGAAATGATCCAATGAAGATAGAAAACTAACTTCTTGTCCCCAAATGCATAATGCATAATTTAGAGTAAGAATGGCTAACAATGAATACCACTAGATATATGCATTGGGGACACCTAAATGAGGAATGAGAAGCATAAATACATTGTTTTTCATTCATTGGGAGACACGTAGTCACCAAATCAATAGACCAAAAATGAATCTGAATAAATAAGCCATAAAGATAGAAAAGAAACTTCATGTCCCCAAATGCACAAAACAGAATTTAAAAGAGTAAGAATGGTTCATAACAATGAATAACACTACAAATATGCATTGTGGACACCTAAAGAGGAATGAGAAGCATAAATACCTTGTTTCTTACTCATTGAGAGACACCGTTAATCAACAAAATCCAATATACCAAAAAGAGGAATCTGGAACTGAAATGAGTCCAATGAAGATTAGAAAACTAACTTCTTGTCCCCAAATGCATAATGCATAATTTGAGTAAGAATGGCAATAACAATGAATACCACTAGATATATGCATTGGGACACCTAAATAGGAATGAGAAGCATAAATACATTGTTTCTCATTCATTGGAGACACTGTTAGTCAACCAAATCCAATAGACAAAAAAATAGAATCTGCAACTAAAAGAAAAGAAACTTCATGTCCCCTAATGCACAAAAACAGAATTAAAAGAGTAAGAATGGTTATAACAATGAATAACACTAGAAATATGCATTGTGGGACAACTAAATGAGGAATGAGAAGCATAATACCTGTTTCTTACTCATTGAGAGACACCGTAATCAACAAAATCCAATATACCAAAAAGGGAATCTGAAACTGAAATGAATCCAATGAGATCAGCAAACTAACTTCTTGTCCCCAAATGCATAATGCATAATTTGAAGGTAAGAATGCTCACAACATTGAATACCACTAGAAATATGCATTGGGGACACCTAAATGAGGAATGAGAAGCATAAATACACTGTTTTCATTATTGGAGACACAGTTCCCAAATTTATAGACCAAAAAATGGAATCTGGAATTAAAATAATCCTATAAATCAGAAAAGAAACTTCATGTCCCCAAATGCATAAAACATAATTAAAAGAGTAAGAATGGTTCATAACAATGAATACACTACAAATATGCATTGTGAAACACCTAAACGAGGAATGAGAAGCATAAATACCTTGTTTCTACTCATTGAGAGACACCGTTAATCAACAAAATCCAATATACCAAAAAGAGGAATCTGGAAACTGAAATGAGTCCAATGAAGATTAGAAAACTAACTTCTTGTCCCCAAATGCATAATGCATAATTTAGGAGTAAGAATGCCAAAACAATGAATACCACTAGATATATGCATTGTGGGACACCTAAATTAGGAATGAGAAGCATAAATACATTGTTTTCATTCATTGGGAGACACGTTAGTCAACCAAATCCAATAGACAAAAAAATAGGAATCTGCAACTAAAAGAAAAGAAACTTCATGTCCCCTAATGCACAAAACAGAATTTAAAAGAGTAAGAATGGTTATAACAATGAATAACACTAGAAATATGCATTGTGGACAACTAAATGAGAATGAGAAGATAATACCTTGTTTCTTACTCATTGAGAGACACCGTTAATCAACAAAATCCAATATACCAAAAAGAGGAATCTGGAACTGAAATGAGTCCAATGAAGATTAGAAAACTAACTTCTTGTCCCCAAATGCATAATGCATAATTTGGAGTAAGAATGGCAATAACAATGAATACCACTAGATATATGCATTGTGGGACACCTAAATTAGGAATGAGAAGCATAAATACATTGTTTCTCATTCATTGGGAGACACTGTTAGTCAACCAAATCCAATAGACAAAAAAATAGAATCTGCAACTAAAAGAAAAGAAACTTCATGTCCCCTAATGCACAAACAGAATTTAAGAGAGTAAGAATGGTTATAACAATGAATAACACTAGAAATATGCATTGTGGGACAACTAAATGAGGAATGAGAAGCATAATACCTTGTTTCTTACTCATTGAGAGACACCGTTAATCAACAAATCCAATATACCAAAAAGGGGAATCTGAAACTGAAATGAATCCAATGAAGATCAGCAAATAACTTCTTGTCCCCAAATGCATAATGCATAAAATTTGAAGGAGTAAGAATGCTCACAACATTGAATACCACTAGAAATATGCATTGGGGGACACCTAAATGAGGAATGAGAAGCATAAATACACTGTTTTTCATTATTGGGAGACACAGTTCCCAAATTTTATAGCCAAAAATTGGAATCTGGAATTAAAATAAGTCCTATAAAGATCAGAAAAGAAACTTCATGTCCCAAATGCATAAAACATAATTTAAAAGAGTAAGAATGGTCATAACAATGAATACCACTACACATATGCATTGTGAAACACCTAAACGAGGAATGAGAAGTATAAATACCTTGTTTCTTACTCATTGAGAGACACCGTTAATCAACACAATCCAATATACCAAAAAGAGGAATCTGGAACTGAAATGAGTCCAATGAAGATTAGAAAACTAACTTCTTGTCCCCAAATGCATAATGCATAATTTTGAGTAAGAATGGCAATAACAATGAATACCACTAGATATATGCATTGTGGGACACCTAAATGAGGAATGAAAAGCATAAATACATTGTTTCTCATTCATTGGGAGACACGTTAATCAACCAAATCCAATAGACCAAAAAATAGAATCTGCAACTAAAAGAAAAGAAACTTCATGTCCCCTAATGCACAAAACAGAATTTAAAAGAGTAAGAATGGTTATAACAATGAATAACACTAGAATATGCATTGTGGGACAACTAAATGAGGAATGAGAAGCATAATACCTTGTTTCTTACTCATTGAGAGACACCGTTAATCAACAAAATCCAATATACCAAAAAGGAATCTGAAACTGAAATGAAGTCCAATGAAGATCAGCAAACTAACTTCTTGTCCCCAAATGCATAATGCATAAAATTTGAGAGTAAGAATGCTCACAACATGAATACCACTAGAATATGCATTGGGGACACCTAAATGAGGAATGAGAAGCATAAATACACTGTTTTTCATTCATTGGGAACACAGTTCCCAAATTTTATAGACCAAAAATTGGAATCTGGAATTAAAATAAGTCCTATAAAGATCAGAAAAGAAACTTCATGTCCCCTAATGCATAAAACATAATTTAAAAGAGTAAGAATGGTTCATAACAATGAATACACTACACATATGCATTGGAAACACCTAAATGAGGAATGAGAAGCATAAATACCTTGTTTCTTACTCATTGAGAGACACCGTTAATCAACAAAATCCAATATACCAAAAAGAGGAATCTGGAACTGAAATGAGTCCAATGAAGATTAGAAAACTAACTTCTTGTCCCAAATGCATAATGCATAATTTGAGTAAGAATGGCAATAACAATGAATACCACTAGATATATGCATTGTGGGACACCTAAATTAGGAATGAGAAGCATAAATACATTGTTTCTCATTCATTGGGAGACACTGTTAGTCAACCAAATCCAATAGACAAAAAAAATAGAATCTGCAACTAAAAGAAAAGAAACTTCATGTCCCCTAATGCACAAAACAGAAATTAAAAGAGTAAGAATGGTTATAACAATGATAACACTAGAAATATGCATTGTGGACAACTAAATGAGGAATGAGAAGCATAATACCTTGTTTCTTACTCATTGAGAGACACCGTTAATCAACAAAATCCAATATACCAAAAAGGGAATCTGAAACTGAAATGAATCCAATGAAGATCAGCAAACTAACTTCTTGTCCCCAAATGCATAATGCATAAAATTTGAGTAAGAATGCTCACAACATGAATACCACTAATATATGCATTGGGGACACCTAAATGAGGAATGAGAAGCATAAATACACTGTTTTTCATTAATTGGGAACACATTCCCAAATTTTATAGCCAAAAATTGGAATCTGGAATTAAAATAAGTCCTATAAAATCAGAAAAGAAACTTCATGTCCCCAAATGCATAAAACATAATTTAAAAGAGTAAGAATGGTCATAACAATGAATACACTACACAATATGCATTGTGAAACACCTAAACGAGGAATGAGAAGCATAAATACCTTGTTTCTTACTCATTGAGAGACACCGTTAATCAACAATCCAATATACCAAAAAGAGGAATCTGGAACTGAAATGAGTCCAATGAAGATTAGAAAACTAACTTCTTGTCCCCAAATGCATAATGCATAATTTGAGTAAGAATGCAATAACAATGAATACCACTAGATATATGCATTGTGGGACACCTAAATTAGGAATGAGAAGCATAAATACATTGTTTCTCATTCATTGGGAGACACTGTTAGTCAACCAAATCCAATAGACAAAAAATAGAATCTGCAACTAAAAGAAAAGAAACTTCATGTCCCCTAATGCACAAAACAGAATTTAAAAGAGTAAGAATGGTTATAACAATGAATAACACTAGAAATATGCATTGTGGGACAACTAAATGAGGAATGAGAAGCATAATACCTTGTTTCTTACTCATTGAGAGACACCGTTAATCAACAAAATCCAATATACCAAAAAGAGGAATCTGGAACTGAAATGAGTCCAATGAAGATAGAAAACTAACTTCTTGT
>FNXX01000096.1:0-51264 GCA_900108845.1 Iljinskaea planisiliqua | reverse complement strand
TGTAGCAAGATTATCAATTCTTGAGCTGAAATTAGCCTCCATATCCATAATGAGTTTTCTAAGCGACACATTATCTGCCTCCTCATTAAAATCCTGCAACACATGATACACAAAAAAACTCATAACCAAGCTAACCAAACTAACCAAACATTAAATATCAACACAATATACCATATCAATTACCTTTGCTTCATCATTCTTATTCCCGACAGATTCATCAAAATCAACATCCTTCTCCTTCAAGCCTTTATGCTTCTTTGCGATATGATGAGAATCATCCAAATCAGCTGGTTTTTTCTTCTTCTTCTTATTAATCTCAATCATCTTTTGAGGCATCTTCTGATCCCAGAAGCCTGGGACAAACCTCTCATCATATATGTCTTGGATCAGATTATCAAGTTCTTGGTCTTCTGGTTGATCAGGCCACTCATGATATAAATCTCTATCATTTCTAATAATCATATGCATCACACGCACCTACAACATAAGATATAATAAACAATAATCATCGTAAACCATAACTCAGCCATGAATTGTGATACAACTCAGTCATTTATGATCCATAACTCAGTCACAGTTAATTATAACTCAGCTACCAATTAACAATAACTCAACCATCAATGACTCATAATAATATATAACTCAGTTTGAATCTTACCTTTTCATTTTTTTCGATTTCTTTATCAATGACAGGACCCAAATCTCTTCGAGTGTGGTTTCCCTTCCATCACAATAGAGGACTGATATCCCCGTCGGATGGGTTACCAAAAAGTGCTCCAAAGCATGTGATAGATTCATAAGCACATGCTTGTAACGCGTACACCAGACCGTTCACGGTGTACGTCCTTCCGGTAGGACTAATGGTCTTGATAGACCTAACAAGACACTCAAATGCTACCCGACCCCATGGATAATTATTCAAGGCTTCATCATCAAAAACTCTTTTAGCAGATTCCAACGGTATTTTAGAGTTGTGATGAAGTCCATGGATACCAATTGCTAATAGGAACAACCGCCCCATCCAATTACGCCTAATGTCTTGTGGTGGCCATGCCCGGCATTTACCTAATCCATTAATAAGCTAATCAAAAGTGGGACCTTCTCCAGCAGACACATTCAACTCTATGAAAAACACTCTGTAAGCAGCTTCAGGTTCAAATGGCTCTGTAGGCAATGGATGTATGGTCAAACCCGTGACATGCTCAAACTCATTCAACCCAAATCTGATAGGTTGACCACCAATGAGAAACCAAACCTCCTTCTTCCTTACTCTTAACTGTCTGCATAGAAGGTAGTGGACAGTTTTACCAGACCATATAAGGGTTCTCTCAAAGATTTTGGCTGCTATTCCAGTTGGGTTCTCCTTTACTATCTAGATTAGACTGCCCTTCCGCATACAGTCTTCGTGGGTAATTCCTTCGTTCATCCATCTGATAAGAAGATTACATAAAACAGAGCATAGTTATATCAAACAGAGTATAAATCACAACCGAAACATTGGGATAGTATAACTCAACCGTATACTAAATATTAACTCAGCCGAAACATAAACAAATTCAGCCACAGATGCATCGATAAAATCAGGACATATAAAGAAACTCATCGACATATACCAATATAAACCATAAATTAGCCCTAACACAACCCGTAACTCAGTCGTAATAAACCAGACACCAAATCCAGTAGATCTATCAAATCAGCCACAACGACGCCGAAAATCAGCCGTAATAATCACCGATAAAAAGCCACATATTGGTATATCAACCATAAATTATCCCTAACACAACCCGTAACAGTCGTAATAAACCAGACACCAAATCCAGTAGATCTATCAAATCAGCCACAACGACGGAGGAAAACAGCCGTAATAATCACCGATTTGAACTCTTAGTATCACCGTTAGATGTTTCATATAACGGTTTAAAGACAAAAAGAGAGATATTCAAACTTACCGAGTGATGAAAGCAGAGATTTTTACGCAAGTTCAGGAAGATGAAGAACCCCGTTGAAACTGAGACGAAATGCGACGGAGATACGGCCGGAAAAGATGAAAAGAAAAGGAGAGAAATTTTTTTGCCGGTCGACTTAGGGTTAAGGTTCGTCGCCGGAAAGAAGGAAAGAAAAGCAGAGAAATTTTTTCGCCGGTCGACTTAGGGTTTAAGGTTCGTCGCCGGAAAGAAGGAAAGAAAAAGAGAGAAATTTTTTCGCTGGTCGACTTAGGGTTTAAGGTTCGTCGCCGGAAAGAAGGAAAGAAAAGGAGAGAAATTTTTTCGCCTCCGTCGAGTGAACAGTTGCTAAAAGTGATTGACGCTTCAGTTTCCCCTTTGATTACGATGTATTAGTGACGTGGATATTAATTTCTACTTAATTTAATTTTGTAGTTCAAACAAAAAAATTTTAAACAAGGGTGTTAATAGTAATTTTACAGGGACGGAACACATACGAGTTATTTTCAAAAAATGTATCCCACGATAGCAATAAACGAACCTTTGTAGCTCATCTAAGTCAATCTTTCTATAATGAATTGCCATATGGTGTGATCAGATTAGTTAATAACTTTGAGAACCATATTTTATATAGGCTATAATTTTTTTAGGTTTTTGAGACTGTTGCTTTAGATTTAAATTTGGATGTTAAGATTTTGGCTTTTAAATAATTATTGTGGCTTTAGAAATTTTTAAAAACATCAATTAGTGGCTTTAAAAAAACAAGTCACGTTTAAGAGTAAAATCAGTTATTTTGGCTGTGAAATTTTTTAAGAATACTTTAAGGACTTTACACCTCTTAAAGCCTAATTGGAAAAAAATTGGCTTTAAAGACTTTAAAATTAAACTAAAACCACAACAGCCTCTAAAAAATTCATACATTCTCATCAAGAAAAAAGAAATTTATTCATATAAGCTCGTTATTTTTCTTCAAATTTCTTACTTTCCACTTTCTAATAATACGAACTACCATATGACAGTTCTTCTTTTTAATTTATCTAGTGTTAAATAATACTATGGATTGGTCCGCGCTACGGGCGGATTACACTACTATACTTTTTAAATAAACGTTGGTCATATAATTTTTTTTTATATATTTTGTAAAAATAGATATAATATAAATTATATATATATATATATATATGTGTTATTATTTTTATGGTATAAAATATTATTTAACTATAATTTTAATATTTTATTATATAAGGATTGTTATGGGAGGTTCATTTTTATATACCGTGATTTATTTTTGTACGCATGTTTTCTTATTTCATATGAAAGGTGATAAATTTTTTATTAACATTGGTATGACTATATAAAAATATAAATTATCTATGTATTTTTGTTTTTTAATATATAAAAATGATGATACATTTTCAATTATCTATACTTTTATATTTTTCTTAACGAATAGATAATTTTTCATCGTAAAATTAAGGAGGTTTTGTTATATGTAGTATGATAAGATAAGTTTTTCATAGTTACGCACCAGTTGCTTTGATATATATATTTTGACATTTTTTTATATGAATGTATGTTGGTAATATGTATTATAATGGGATATTTTTATATTTCAAGTACAAATTTTATTTTCAATCTATGGAAGCTTATAAAATATGCTAATTTGAGGCTGCTTGGTTTGCTCGTTGGCCTATTATCCCCATAAAATTTAGGTAATGAGTTTATGGCAGTTCACCGAAATGTATTGAATATTTCTATATAGTTTAACTTTACAATAATAATGTTTTATCAACATAGTGTTTATGTAGTATTTCAAATGTGTATATTTCACATCTTCTTTTTACTGTTAAAATTTGAGAGAATTACTATATTAACACTAAAATGTAGTATAATTACTAATTTAACATCTTCAAAATCAAGTTTACTAATATAACATTAATCTTCTGTACAAAAAACATAATAACCAAGATTTTTAAACTATTTACATATATAACATATGCCATTATAAATAAATTTTAAATGCTATTATATAAAAAATAAATTTATTGTCATCACCAAAATAAAAAGGAAATAAATCTCACAAAATAATAATAAAAACCCTTATTAATGGGAAAAATATTAAATATGTTATGTGAAAATAAGGAAATTTTTGATTTTTTTTGCCAAAATTTTAGAAAAACAAAAATATTTAAGTTAAATCCCTTTCTAAAATAAGAGAACACGAATTTTTTTATATATTTAAATTATTTTAAAGATTAAGGAACACAAATTTATTTTAAAAAATGATTTAAATTTTTTAAAATAAGAAAAACGAATTATAACGAATTTTTAGTTACCTACAATTATTTTTAATTATTTTAAAAATTACGGAACATAAATTTATTAATAAAAATTTTGATAGAAAACGAATTAAAACCATTATTAAGGAAGTTTTTCTGGTTGAGGTGGATAGTCTTGGAGGAAAAATTGATTTAAGGGAGTAATAGATGATATACAAAGAATTTGAAGAGATGAATTATCAGTTACAATGAACTGGAGAGAATTAAGGCAACCAAAAAAACCATTAAAAGATATGGAATAAGATGAATTAAATTATGGGTTAAATATATATTTTGAATCTGTCTCTCTCTTCTTATTTTAAAATTTTAAATCAAAAAACTTCTATTAATACATTTATGTTCCGTAATCTTTAAAATAATTAAAATTCTTTATAATTCATTTTTCTTATTTTAAAAATTTTAAATCAATTTTTTATAATAAATTTGTGTTCTGTAATCTTTAAAATAATTTAAATATATAAAAAATATTTTTAAATAAAAATTGTATTCCCTTATTTTAGAAAGGAATTTAACTTGTAATTTTGTTTTTCTAAAATTTTGGCAGAAAAAAAAATCAAAAATTTCCTTATTGTCACGTAAAATATAATACTTTTCTCATTAATTAGGAGTTTTTATTATTATTTTGTGAGATTTGTTTCTTTTTTATTTTGGTAATGACAATTAATTTTTTTTATAATAGCATTTAAAATATATTTACATGGAATATGATATATCTATAAATAGTTTAAAAATCTTGGTTATTATGTCTTTTATAATGGGCTGTATTTTTCTGATTTATATTTATTGTTTAAATAATAAAAGCTGAATATTTTATATAAATATTTTTGAGACATTTTTTGGATTTTAATTTGTTTAGTAATTGCTCCAATTTCCTGTAAGAAACATAAAAAACACAGAAGAAGTTAGGGTTATAGGACAAGAATAGACTGTATACAGGATGATGAAGAAAGTATCATTTTGTACCAAACTGTATTTGATTCTGGTAAGTTTATGAATAACTTATTGTAGAATAGATTCAGTGTCGTAATAAAGAATCAAAGTATTTTACTGGTCAACATTGTTGTTTCAAATCAAGTAAAAAGAAGAAGAGACTCGAATATTATATGAATACCAACAAAAATGTCTTAGAAACCCTTACATCTTCACTTTGCATTTTATTGAACTCAACATATATATCTGCAACTTTTTTATCACACAACCAGCAAGCTGAAAAGAGAGAGAAAAAAGAAAAAAAGTACTATATTCGTAAACAAACGTCAGACCTTCGTACAACGCAATCTGCGTTGGAGGACGCTGCACGACTTGTCTTTCTATTCGTAACCAAGAGATAGAGAAAAGAGAAAGACTCGATTTGTAAACAAACATCAGGCTTTCATACAAAGCAGTTTGCGTTGGAGGACGGTGCACGACTTGTCTTTCTATACGTAACCAACAGATTCTCATAGTATATTCATACATTGTCCCAACCACCACCACCACCTGGTGCAGCGGCTTTAGGCTCCTCGATGTAATTCTGGTTTTCACGGGGCTGGTGGAGTAAATGGAGTCCACTAAACCCGTGTGGCTGATGCTGCATCTTTATATGGGGCTGTACTCACCCCTAGCATACGCAATACAAACCTTGATAATTCTCCATATAACATACCACCACAATCAAGCTGAGAGGGAAAATGGTTTGAATGGTTATGGTTGGACAATGAAACCATTTGAAGAAACCTGTGAAAGACAAGTTGGTGGAATTAAAAAAAAAAAAAAAAAAAAGGAAACTGGAGAAGGGTGGACATGAACATATGAAAGGCATTAGTGTTTTAATATATCAGCATGGCTAGACGGTCAAAGAAATTCACAGCACCTTACATCTGACATGAAACAAAATATGAACACTTTATGTTATACAGAACTCTTAAGACTTATCAACTTCTTCGATTTCTTAAACCAAGTAAGGATGAAGGGATGAACAATACCACCTGGAGAAAAAATATCCAGAAACCTGGTGGAGATGGAGGTTGAATAAAAGGGTCGTTTGGATCTTGACCACCATAAGAACCCATTTCCCTTTCCCATAGATATACCATAACCATCTATCGTGGCACATAATTGTTGTTGTACATCCCACCACCACCATACATGCCTGAACTTCGATAGAGACGACCACCACCATAGTCTCCTCTATTATACATGCATGCCTGAACTTCGATAGAGACGACCACCACCATAGTCTCCTCTATTATACATGCTACTACCAACATACATTCCACCCCCATATGACGAACCATACCCATCTACTGCTGAACCATATGTACCTGACCCATACCCAGAGTTTGTGTCGCCATTTGAACCATAACCTGCATTTTGTACAATAAAAGATGTAATCTTATGTCCTCACAATATAAAAAAGGTTTCGAGATACCAATAAAATGACATGGAAACATACACATCATAAGTGCTTCCGTATTTCTGTTGCTCCCAAGGTGTAGATGCAAATTGGAGAATTGACATAGTTAGTCGACACGGAAATAACTGTTACGTCGATTCTGGCCATGTTAACGATTGAATCTAGGAGAGGTGGAACACAAAATTGTAAGAGGGAGATTATTATGGAATATGGATGAGTTTGAGGTCGTGGGATGTGAAGTATTTATAGATTGGACGATTTAATGAAGTTTGATGGACGAAATCTTTGATTGAGGCTGAGTTATTGACAATTATGCCGGTGGTTACGAAGGTGAACAGACGTCCCATTACTTCGGAGGATAGGGGAGACAGAGAGGCTAAGCAACCAGGAAGAGGAAGAGAGATGGGAGAGAGAGGTCGTTCAGACCTAATCTATAAATTGGGCATTTGTATTTAGGTGTAATTGGGCCAAATTTAGAATTTCATTTGTTGGCTCAATGTGGGAAAAGGAAAAAAAAAAAAGGCTGATGTGTCACCATTCTAAGAATTTTTTTTTCTGCTGAGTTGGATACTCCCAGGAGCCTCAAACAGCGACTTTTATTAGTATAGATTTAGAATTCATTATCTTTTTCTTAATGATTAGTTTTATCCTTTTTATTGATTTTATATCCGTTTTTTGGTTAAAAGTTATAATCATTTTATTTTTTAAAAATAATCTAGTATTATTAAGGTGTAAATATATCAGTTTTATTTATTTAATAATTTGAATTCCTTTTTTATAGTAGGAACAAAAAATATCTTATTTCCTTTATTCTTTTTGTTGATTCTATATCTTTTTTGGTTAAAATGCTATAATCTTTTTTTTTGAAATAATCTAGTTTTATTAATCTTTTAAATATATCAATTTTCTTTATTTAAAAGAATATTAATAATTATATTTCTTTTTTATATTAGGAACAAAAATTTCTTATTTCCTTTTTAATTATATAATAACTTTTTAAATATTTTTGTAATTTATTGCCACATTGCATAATCTTGTTAATTAGTAACTTTGAAAACCAAACTTGAAATAATAAGGTAGATGCTTTTTCTTTTTTGTTAGTTAAATTTTCTTATGTTAATTTTCCAAAACATATTCAATACATAAAACTAACTTTCTTGTTAGTGATTTTTTTCCTTTATTATTTTTATGTTATTTTCCAAAGATATACTCAATACATCAAGGTAAATTCCTTTTTATTGATGTTTTTTCCTTTGTTAACTAAAATTATCTAATATTTTTTGAAAATCTTAATATATTTACATATATTTAATTAAAATGCTGATGTGTCATAGTTTTATTGGTGCCTTTCAATCCTATGTGAACATTCTCAATGGCTTATAACCTCAACTTTTATATATTAACTATATTATGGCCGTCCTAAGTATGAGATTTGTTATTATATATTTTATAATCTTTTAATAATTTATATTTGTAAATTTAGAAGATCAAAATTAAATCATTAATTTATTACAATATATTAATATTAATTGATATTTTTTAATTCATTTTAATTATAATTTTTTTTTAAAAATCATAATCGAAAATATCATAAAAAATATTTTTTTATTTAATTATTGATAATTATTTAAGACGTGTTTAAATGTATTAATTATAGTTACAATTTTTTTGTTAAGATTTCTAGATTTATTATATATTTTAAATTTTTAATTCATTTTAATTATAATTATAATTCATTTTAATTATAATATTTTTTAAAAAATCATAATCGATAATATCATAAAAAATATTTTTGATTTAATTATTGATAATTATTTAAGACGTGTTTAAATGTATCATAAAAAATATTTTTTTATTTAATTATTGATAATTATTTAAGATGTGTTTAAATGTATTAATTGTAGTTACTATTTTTTTTGTTAAGATTTCTAGATTTATTAAATATTTTAAAATTTTAAATTCATTTTAATTACAATTTTAATTCATTTTAATTATAATTTTTTTTAAAAAATCATAATCGAAAATATCATAAAAAAATATTTTTTTTATTTAATTATTGATAATTATTTAAAGACGTGTTTAAATGTATTAATTGTAGTTACAATTTTTTGTTAAGATTTCTAGATTTATTATATATTTTAAATTTGAAATCAAGAGATTATCTTTATTGAAAGATTTTGATCGTCTATATGGTTAGTATTTAGATTCTGAAAATTAAATTTAAAAATATATTTTTAGTTTTTGAAATTGCTTAACTTTATTGATAGATTTTGTTTAGGATATCACTTGTATTTTTCAAAATCTTGCATATTTGTTCACATTTACAAATGACAATTTTGCCCTTAATGAGACTATTAACATCAAATAAGAACAATGGCAAAAATTGTAATATAACACGGTACAAAATGTTTTTTCTATAATGTTTCCTATTTTAATAGTATAAATAGATAACGAATAACCTAATTCCAAAACTATTATATTAGAAGAGAATCATTATATGAAATAAACTATTAGTCATGTGTTATATTACCTAAAATGCCAATAAAAGTTCTAAAAGTTTTAAGATTTCATTAATATATTATCAATTAATTTAATAAATAATATCTTTAAATATTTTTAAATATCTTTAACATGAATATATATATATATATATTTAGTTACAACATAATGGTTAAATCAATTACTTATTAATTTAATTATAATATCTTTTAATATCTTTAAATATCTTTCAATATCTTTAAAAAAATATATATATCCTTTTTTAGTTACAACATAATATTTAAAATATTTTTTTTATCAGTTTCATTTTTTTTAAATAATCAACAAAATTGGTAAATAATTTTAAAATTATCATAAATTAATAAATTAAAATTTGTTTTATAAAAATAAAAATATGAAACATACTAAATTAAAGGGTTAGTTTTTTAATTTTCATAAATATAAAATTACAATAATTTAAAATAGGTGAAATAACATATTGTATAAAATCAAATAGTACAATATATAATGTATTAAAAAATATAAAAATATATTAAATCTATAATCATATCATATATTTATAAAATAAACCAAAATTAATTATCAACATATCTTAAATTATGACTCTTACAAAGTAAAAATAAATAAATAATGTCATTCGCATTCAAAACAGGC
The DNA here is from genome assembly GCA_900108845.1 of Iljinskaea planisiliqua. Lineage (NCBI taxonomy): Eukaryota > Viridiplantae > Streptophyta > Magnoliopsida > Brassicales > Brassicaceae > Iljinskaea > Iljinskaea planisiliqua. The sequence goes on along the minus strand of FNXX01000096.1, from coordinate 41,431 downwards.
TAAAATTTAGTAAAATATATAATATTTGCAAACACATCTTAAACTTTCACATCTATAAATAAGTATTTTTTTAAAAGCAAAAAAAATCTATATCAGAGAAACAAATTAAAAGATAAAAATATAGAGTTTCCTTTTCATTAAATTAAAATGATGTCAACTTATATAATCCCGCGCTTTGGGTAAAAATCTAGTAATATTGAAATCAAATGCGAAAATTTGATTAGTGATAATGTTAAAAAATATAACTTCGAAATTCCTTTTTCTTTATACAACTATGAAAATTGAGAATCATGTATAATTAATTACTAACCCGTTTCACCAATTTCGATAACCTAGGATCGCCTCAAACCCTAAGGTTTATTCTTACTATTTGAAAATTCTCTAAAAACTCAGGTGAATAAAAAACAGAATCAGGCCATTTTCAGTATCTTTACCCTTAAACTTTTTTCGTTCAGATTGTCTTTAGCCTCTATCCTCTGCTTCTCAATAATTTTTCCCTGAGAATTTATATAAGTTACCTAAAACAGTAAAAAACAAAAAAAAAAACTAAAGATGTCATTTAGTTACCCTCTTCTTTGGATTTGGACTTGACTCTGTTATGTGTCTTTTCTGACCCTGAAGAAGAGAATCAGTTAAGTCTTTCACATTTGGCTGATAAAAACAATATAGTAACCGCGATGAAATTACCTGACGTATATGTTCTGCACCGTCCCCTTCCTTTGAATGATCATATACACAATATGAGCCGAACCTACAAAATCCTCTCAGAAAATACTGCAAGGAATTGCATATAGAAGAGCAAAGTGTTACCTCTTAAATGAAATTCAGAACTAGAACAACTTGTATCACTTTTGTTAGATGGACAATAAGCTTAAATCAAATGCATCACGCTCAACAAAATATCGTTTTATTCACTCTACCATATGGTATTCGTACCTTACATTTTGGCAGATTAACCTTCTCTGCAATCTTCTATTAAGATGTTTCAAAGTAGTTAGCCATAACAAACATTTCAAAGAATAAGCTAAATAATAATTTTGTATCTCACATTTGGATGATTGTAGCTACAACTTTTTCTCAGTAGCCACATGGACCAGTTAACTGGATGTTGGATCAATATTATTGGACCATTGGACCCAAACGAAAATTAAAATAAGTTTGAAAAGAAATGGAGTTTAAGTTTAAGCTTAAGTGAAAAACTTTGAAACTTAAAAAGGGGGTTTGAGAAAAATCCCACATTGGAAATAGAGAGCAAATCTCTTAGGTTTATATAGAGAGGAGCTTACTTCATGTTTTAAAAGCTACAAGAGAGAGGATAGACCCATGAACGCGCACACCACTGCCGCCGCTGCCGGCCTGCTCGGCTGGATAGGGTCAGGCTCGGGCTCGGGAATGTGGGCGAAGCCCACAATGAAATGTTCTTTTTGGGCCAAAAACCTATACAAATTTTTGGCCCATTTCCCTAAAAAACCACAAGTATTTTGTTAAAAAACGACAAACTGTTCGTTTTAAGACAACACACAGTTCTCTCTACTCGCTGAGTAAACGAGACCAAGTCTCGCGGAGGTAGTTTCAACAGCTCAACCTCCCGAGATTTTCGTCACGATCCCGAGATTTGTGCCATGTGTAGAGTCTGTTGCGGGGTGCGATGGTTCTCCTCTCAGCTATACAGTTGCACCTCCCTTCACTTTTCACTCACTTTCGATCAAACAAAAGTCCTTTCTCTCTCTAGTCTTTTAATTTTCTTCTACTAGTGTAAGTTTAAGTTTCCGAGAATATATAGTAGTATTATAAGTTCATAGATTCCAATTTCGAGTGTTGTGAATCGGTCTCCAATGTGTTGTATTCTGGGACTCGAAAATCGCACAGAACCATCACACTTACGGGTGATTTATTTAAGTTAAGAAAAGAGGTATCATACCTCAGATATCATATCTCGCCTCAACGATTACGGTTTTTACTATATTTTTTCAAAAAATCTCGCCTTTCATCTCGGTTTTTCATATCGCTTGTGTTTATTGTTCATTGATATAGTTTCATATTGCTATTTTTTATTAATGTTTATTATTGCTTACTATCGTTTATAATACTTTTTTAAATCGCATTTTCTCATTAGGTTTTAGTGGTTCTACAGTCTTAACTCAAATAAATCCATTCTAACACTATAAGCTACAATCGGATTAAGAGTCTTGTGGTTTTATTAAACGATTTTCTATAAACGGTTTCCTGTTAAAAATGGTTTTTGTGAAGGCTTTATAAGAAAAGTCAATCTGTCTAGTCAGTCTAGTTAGTCTACTCAGTCTAGTCAATAAAATAAATCGAGTTTATTTAGTCTTCGTATGTTTAGAGTTATTTATATTCATGTGGGGGATTGTTGGATCAATTTTATTGGGCCATTGAGCCCAAACGAAAATTAAACTAAGTGTGAAAAGAAATGGAATTTGGGCTTAAGTGAAAAGCCTTGAAATTTAAAAAGAGGGTTTGAGAAAAGTGCCACATCAGAAATAGAGAGGAGCTTACTTCATGTTTCAAAAGCTGCAAGGGAAAGGATAGATCCACGCACGCGCGCCGCTGCCGCTGCTGGCTGGCCGGGCCAGGCTGGGCTGGGCTCGAGGAATGTGGGCAAAGCCCACAATAAGGTGTCCTTTTTGGGCCAAAAAACCCGAGATTTGCGCCACGTGTTGAGACTGTTGCAGGTGCGACGGTTCTCCTCTCAGGTATAAACAGCAGTGCCTCCTTTGACTTGTTCTTCACTCACTTTCGATCAAAGAAAAATCATCTCTCTCTCTAGTCTTTGGTTTTCTTCTGCTAGTGTAAGTTTAAGTTTCTGAGAATATAGTAGTATTAGAAGTTCGTAGATTCCGATTTCGAGTGTTGTGAATCGGTCTCCAACGTGTTGTATCCTAGGAATCGAAAATCGCACAGAATCGTCACACTTATGGGCGATTTATTTAAGTTAAGGAAAGAGATCTCATATATCGCCTTAACATTTACGGTTTTTACTATCGTTTTCAAAACCATTTCGCCTTTCATCTTGGTTTTTCATATCACTTTTCTTTATTGTTCGTTGATATTGTTTCAAATTGCTATTGTTTATTACTGTTTATTATTACTTACTATATTTATAGTATTTTTTTAAATCGTATTTTCTCATTTGGTTTTAGTGGTTCTACACTGGAAACTCACTTAATTGCGCCATCCCACCTTCATTTTCTTTCATCATCCTAAGGGTATGTATATATCACATAATTATTCCTAATATACAGATGTTTTTTTCTTTAATCACTAGATACATAAGCAACATAGAAAAAATGATAGGATTATTTCAAGTTTCAAAATGGTATAAAAGTTAAACGGAGTGGGAATTTTGAAATACATGTCTAGATTTCACAGTGAAGCCACCTGTAATTTCACACTTGAGGAGGTTAATCTCTGACCTAAACTAATATGGTAAATTCTCAATAAGGTGGCCCCTAACCAACTTTGACTTTTTAGATTTTATTGATCCAAAAATCTACAGTTTCATGTTTGAAAATAACAGTATTTGTAATTAATCATATGTTCCATGTTCCAAGATATATATAATGGGGTGTGACAGATCCGAATATCCAAAAATTAAATGATATACAAATCTAGATCCGAGTCCTGAATTCATGTTTCAACTACCCGGATTTGTGGCTTCTAAATATCCAAATTTTAGATATTCATCCTAATATTATGATATCCGCGGATATCCGGATTTGAATCCGGATCAATTCAAAATAAAAATTATATCAAAATACTAAAATTAAAATATATAATTAAAATTAATACTAAAATAAATATATATAATACTAAAAAAATAGAATATAATATTATAAAATTATAAAACAATTTAAAATTGATTAATAAGATATAAATTTCTATATTTTTAAAAGATCCAGATCCGAATATTCGAACTTGATAATTAAGATATCCGGACTCGGTTTTGACGGGTCCGAGATTTTACTATCCGGATCCGCTGTTCCAAATATCTAGATTTTCGGAGGAAATCCTGGATAATAATTCCAACCTTAACATACATGCATATCTAGTGATTTTCTGTTTGTTTTTTCATACAAAAGATGTCATAATAGAATCAAATTACGAAAATTTGCCTAAAAGTTGATATGGACGTCGATTTTTCACAATTTTTTTTTTATTTTGGAGATATTTTAATTCATATATTCACTCGAAAAATACAATCAATTCATAACAGGTAACAAACAAACTTACTCAATAGAAGAAATGTTGAATTGCTTTGAAGAGAAAAAAATCATGATCAAGACAATGAAGAGCCTAATTTTTTACTCTAAATGATTTGCTGTCATTTTATGCTTTATAAACCCTTTTCCACTTATGTTGTTTCCTAAAAAAAGAATGACTTTAAACTAATAAAATAATATAGACAAAACACCACGTTTTTGTTTCTCATCACTTAACTACAATATTGTAGTAGGAGGATTCAAACTTTTGTCCTCTAATATTTAGGATGAGTCTACTAGTGTCATGTTCTTTAGTTCATTTGAAAGTTTCATTTATACGTTTCATCCAAATGTTATATACTGATAATGCATCTGTATGTTGTTCGTTTCTATTTTCGGTTATGCATTTAGATGCATAATTTGAATGCAATTTTGTTGGTTTGATTTTTTTTGTGTGAATTTGTACCTACATCTAGATGATAATTAAGATTGCCATGTGTTAATTAAACATTTTTTTATGTTGAACATATTTTTAATATTTATTAATTTTTAACCATGTTAATTTTTAATCATTAATCATATTTTAAAAATCTTACTGTTAACCATATTAATTTTGATCACACAATTCTGGCAGTAAAACATGATTTTTCTGTTTTGGCGCAATTTAATTTTTTTTTGGAAAATGAAACTTTACGGTTTCGATAGAAAATCTGATTTCAGTGAATAAATATAATTTTCGGTTTTGACAAGAAAATGTGATGTTGGATAAAAAAAATAGAAAAATGTGATTTTTTTATTTTGTTGGAAAAGGCGATTTGTGGTATTGGCAGAAATGTTATCTTGTGGTTTGATGAAAAATATATTAATACAGTTTAGTAAGAATTTGTTGTTTTAAGGTTATCGAAAGAAAATGTTATTATGATGTTATTGGTAAAATAATGCCATTTTGCAAATTTTTATTAAAATTGCTGTGTTATTATTTTGAATAAAAACTGTTATTTATGGTGATTTTAAGAAAATAGTAAATTTTATAATGTATAGCTAATCTAAAATTATAGTTACAAATTAGAGTATTTTAGAATTTTATAATTTTGGACACACTTTAGTGCATCTAAACTCTAGGGTAAATATGGTTAATTTTTTCATTACAAATTTTGACTGAATCAGAAGCATATAAATGCCCCATCAAGACTTGTCAATATATGTTGATACGTAGTAATAATATGTATGTTTTCTTCTCCTCTTTTTGGTAAATTTGAGCACACAGAATATTGATGTGTAAATTTAATTGTGATGAGAATATATGCTTAACCAACTAGTTTGATACTAATGTGATTGCAATTGACTATACTACATTTTTCATACTATATCCAAATATAATTTTGCAGAAACGTAATATTTAGAAACGACTTTTTTAAAAAAGAAAAATGTTAATTAAAATTTAAAATTTCACTTCTAAAAGTTACAATTATTCAACTGATTTTATAAGGTCATATATCTACAGAATTTTCATCATACAAAATAAAAAATCGAAATTGAAAGAATTAAAGGGAGAATTGTTTTTTCTTTTGCACTACTCTTTTGGTGGGAAAGTATACGTATTTGATTTGTACTTTTTGTTCCAAGTCCAACAGCTACTTTGTTAAAGTGAAAACAACTAACGAAAGATGTGACACATTTGACTTAAATTTCATCAATCGTTTGACCAAAATATACATTGCATTTCAAAAAAATCAGTTTCATCATATGAACATGTTACTATATATGCTTTTTCTCTTAGTAAGAAAACACAAGAATTTGAGCATACAAGAATACTATATCAACTAATATTGTCCTCTTATCGGCTAGAACAATATAAGTCGGTGTAGATTTCTGCAAATTTTCCAAGATATCTTTTCTACAGGTCAGATGGTGTGTAGCTCCTGTATCTAGAATCCAAGCAGGCATAGAATACTTACCAGATATATGTTCATCAGCACTGATAGTAGAGCCATTGAGAACACGTTTGACACAGAGCCACTGTTCGTCGCTCAATCCCTGCAGTGCAGTTCGGTCCGCTTCGGTGATGGTGAGGCTCGCATGTGCAACTGCTGACTGTCATACAACAACATTTTCCCGTCCAGTACCTCCTCTTCCACGACCACTGGAGACACCATTCACCCCACCTCTGCCTCTTCCAGTCCGATTCCGAGGTCTGTCTCCCCACCACTCTGGAGTCTGGATAACCCAGAACTTGGAAACAGCTCTCCGCGAGATGGACTGTGCAACAACAGTTGGAGCAAAGAGTTGAGATTTCTTTGTTCTTTTGTCATGGGCTATGTCTGCTCACAAACTCCATTCCCTCATGACGTTCCTCTTCGATTCGTTTCTGAACACGAGAATCTTCATCTTGGGTGAATTTGAGATACACTTGTTCCAATGTCGGGATTGATTCTTGCATCAGCAAGGTGGAACGAACTGTTCCAAATTCGCTTTCATTAAGGCCCATCAAGAAATCATGAACCTTGTCTTCTTCCCGCTGAGCCTCCAAAGTAGCACTGAATGTGCACTTACAGCCGTTGCATATGCAACTTACCATCGGACCATAGCACGCAAGACTATCCCAAATCTTAGTAAGCTTGCTGTAGTACGCTTCGATACTCAGGCCTGCTTGACGACAATTAGTGAGCTCTTTTCGGAGTGGTTCACGTGAGGTCCATTTGTCACACAAAATCGGTGACGGATATGTTCCCATAAGTTGCGAGCCAGTGGTTTATGTGAGATATTCGATCGCAACTTTGGATTAATGGTCATCTTGATCCACGAGACCAACAGTCCATTGATGGTCTTCCAATCTTCATAGTCAGATGAATCTTCTCCAGGTTGAACAAGACTCCCATCCACAAATCCAAACTTCTTTCTCAAACTCAGGGAAGTTTCAAGATTGATCGCCCATTCCTCATAATAGTCTCCACGCAGCAAGGGTTGTGAGATCACGCTTCCAGGGTTGTCGTTCGCAGTGAGATGGTATGGCGATATCGTTCGCCTTTGAATCTCTGTCGCTGGTCTTGAGACTCCAGATTGAGTCAGAGAATACTCGGTCATCGTATTGTTTCCGCTCATGATTTGAAGAGAGTATCAAGAGACAAAGAAACCATAAATCAGAAAAAATCACCGAGTTTTATATGTTGTGCTCTGATACCATGAAAAGAGATGTCGAAATGGAAAAGGTTTTCTTGTCTTATTCATATCGATGTCAATGCATATATATATGGTATGTACAGAGTATTACACATGTGACCTAGCAGTAAAAATATGTAAACATTCCCTTATTCACATGATACGGTAATAAGTTTTGTATATTCGTCATATATTCCAATATGCCCCCTTTAAATAATCCACTTTCCGTCAGAGTAGCATGGCATCTTATTTGTAGACCAAAGGAGGAGAGTCTATTGGGAATCAGATTGCTCGAGGATTTTGAATTGGTCTTCCGACTTGAGAAAATCTGGAACTTATTTTCTAATGCAGGCTCGCTGTGGGGTGCCTGGGTTAATACTCATGCTTTTGGCAGGAAGAGCTTCTGGGGTACTGAGGATGCGAATAGATTTCCAGGACAATAAGAAGTATGCTCCAGCTGAAACACATGTTGAAAGATTTTATGCGGTGTGAAGTGCGTGATGGCTGCTCGGTTTCATTTTGGTTTCATCACTAGACTGAGCTTGGTCCGTTTCTTTGCTTTGTTGGTGAATGTGGGCCTTCTCAGTTACGTGTACCAAAGGATGCCTGTGTTTCTGCGGCAGTCAACGAGGGCTCTTGGAGACTACCAGCGGCTAGATCAGAGGCTTGTCAATCTCTGCAAATTACCTTAACAACAATCACTCCACCTATTGATTTCATGGGAAAAGACCAATTCTTATGGAGAAATAGTTCGGGTGTGTTTGTTGATCGTTTTTCTTCACGAGCCACCTGTAATCATATCCGGATCACTCTTCTGCAGTAAGCTGGAGTGGTTTAAAGAAGTCATCCCTCGGTGCTCTTTTATTACTTGGCTGGTTTTCTTGGGACGTCTACCAACCAGAGCTCGAATCAGGTGTTGGGGAATAGATGCTCCGCCGACATGATCATCTCTTCTTCGAATGTGCTTTTCCTGCTGACATTTTGGAGGCGGTTTGCTTCGGGTTTTGGTTCAGCGGCTCCGCTGTCAATCAATTCAGTTGCTGTATTGATATCATGTAGCATCTCGCCTCGGCCTGTGGGTAATATCTCTATTTCTAAACTGTTGCTGCAGGTCATTATCTATCTCCTTTGGAAGGAGCGGAATCGATGGATTTGGGTGTGTCTTTGAATGTGGCCACTGATTGGACTATGCGGGATCGCGTTCTTTCGTTTCCTGCACCTAGTGATAACTCCACCTCTTTTTTAGAGCTATACTTTTTGCGCATTGGCTCCCCCCTTGTAATTTGGCTCTTTAATTTCTCATTTCCTTGTTGTTCTTGTAATAAGTTGTTTAAAAACAACCTGTATTTCAGAAAATAGTATGAATTTAACATGATTATCAAACAAAGAATAATCCACATAGTATCGAGGATTGATCTATTACTGGCAGAAATTCAAAGCCGTCCCAAAACGAATTTACTAATCCCAATCAAACTATAAGAAAATTATACCAAATTATCTATTTTATTAATTCAGAATAACTATATGAAACTAACAGTTTACTTAACCTGTTATTTACAATATTTTTCATTATAATTTAATGAAAGTTTTAAACTTCATTAATGATAATAGTGTCAATTCACTTTCAAACTAATTAATTTATAATATATTTTAATATATTTTTATTTTAAATATGAATGTAGATAATAAATAAAAAATAAAAATAAATTTTAAATGTTTGAACCTATAAGAATAGGTTTAACATATAGAAAATAATTTTAAATTTTTTTAAAATGACATATTAAACATATATGAAATGTTTGGAAGATTAAAAATGTTCTTAAAACTATAAGAAATGTATAATAATTTTTAGGAATTGTTTACATATGTTTAGGAAAGGATACCTAAAACGGTTTTCTACAAAAAATAAATTGAAAAAAAAAAGTTTTTGAAAAAATAAATTCGAAAAAGAGAATTTCCAAATTTGTTTAAAAAAATTAAGGGGTGCTTGCAAAAATGATCCATAAATTGAAGTCAATTGCAAATGTAACCCTCAATTTTTCTCTCTCCAACAAAGGTCACATTGTCTCTTTTCTAACCTTGGTAGATATGATAATTCACGAAAATGCCATTAGTTTGCCATTATTTATGAATATATTTGATTTGTTTCGAAAATGACAAAGACAAACATAACCTCATCTTCTTCACTTATTCACGAAAATGTCATCGACATCAATTCTTCCAACCACCATTAACAACCAGATCTGAAGCTCTTAATGCTCAACGACCGCAATTTAACCTCTTTAAACTCACCAATTGAGTTAGCCAACTCATTTGTCACCATTTTCTCTTAATTTTCATCTCTAAAACTTGGAAATTCAATTTTTTTACAAATTTCAGACCCTTTTATATGTGCATAGAAGGGGATTCTTGCATACATAGAGTCTGGATTTCTTTGGTGGTGGTCAGCCTCACAGTCTTTGACAGTCGACGAAGCTAAAAGCCAGATTCAGGTAATTCAAACATGATTTTCTGGGTTTTTCCATCTGTTTCGCGGGAGTAGACTTCGTTTGCTGTCTACTAGTCAAAGCATATGTTAGTTTTGCATTTGACCATTCGGCGAGTAGACTTCATTTGCAGTCTACTATTTTGCTTTGGTAAGAAAAAAATATAAGACATGTCATCCTCGTAGTGGCCAGGTTAGTTTTGCATTTGACCAAAAGGAGGGCTTTTCGGAGAAGTCTACTTGAGAAGTCTACTTTTAATGGAGGTTAATATTGCATTTGACCAGATTTTGACTTTTATAGTAGACTGCGAGTGCCGTCTACTGAGGTTACTTTTGGGGTTGTCGAAAACATTAAAAATTGATCATTAATATCATTTAAATAGTATACTTCACTAGCCGTCTACTTTCTGAGTAGACGGCTATCGCAGTCTACTATTAATTTAATCGTAAATTTGGTCAACACTAGTACTAACCGAGTAGACTTCACTAGCCGTCTACTCAGGAAGTAGACTTCTCCAAGAAGTCTACTCTGATTTTGAATTGTAAAACTAACCCGAGAGAAGTCTACTTTTACAGTAGACTTCTTGGAGAAGTCTACTTTTACAGTAGACTTCTTGGAGAAGTCTACTTTTACAGTAGACTTCTTGGAGAAGTCTACTTCTGGTATGAAGTCTAACTCAGAAAGTCAAAGTTTGGTCAATTGCAAAACTGACCCATTTTTTCAGAGTATACTGCAAATGAAGTTTACTTTTGCAAATTGCCAATTAACGAATGCAGACTTCTCTAGACGTCTAATTACTACTCGGAGTAGACGTCTAGAGAAGTCTGCATTCGTTAATTGGCAATTGCAAAAGTAACTCGGGAGAGTAGACTTCATATTGAAGTCTACTCGTTAGACTTCATATTGAAGTCTACTCGTTAGACTTCATAGAGAAGTCTACTCCGTAATGATTTTATTAAAGCTGTAATTAGAGCATATTTATAAAGAATTTTTAAGATTTTCTTGTTCATGTGTTGGTTTTAGCCTACCTACTTGCTTGTGTGTGAGTTTTACATGTTTATTTGATATATGCATTGCTGAATCAGATTTCTTGTTTCATATTGCAACTAGGTCAGTAATAGTAGACTTCAATATGAAGTCTACTCCTTAGACTTCATAGAGAAGTCTACTCCGTAGTGATTTTATTAAAGTTGTAATTAGAGCATATTTATAGCGATTTTTTAAGATTTTCTTGTTCATGTGTTGGTTTTAGCCTACCTACTTACTTGTGTGTGAGTTTTATATGTTTATTTGATATATGCATTGTTGAATCAGTTTTCTTGTTTCATATTGCAACTAGGTCACTAATAGTAGACTTCATATTGAAGTCTACTCCTTAGACTTCATAGAGAAGTCTACTCCGTAGTGATTTTATTAAAGTTGTAATTAGAGCATATTTATAGCGATTTTTTAAGATTTTCTTGTTCATGTGTTGGTTTTAGCCTACCTACTTGCTTGTGTGTGAGTTTTACATGTTTATTTGATATATGCATTGCTGAATCAGATTTCTTGTTTCATATTGCAACTAGGTCAGTAATAGTAGACTTCAATATGAAGTCTACTCCTTAGACTTCATAGAGAAGTCTACTCCGTAATGATTTTATTAAAGTTGTAATTATAGCATATTTATAACGATTTTTTAAGATTTTCTTGTTCATGCATTGGTTTTAGCCAACCTACTTGCTTGGGTGTGAGTTTGACATGTTTATTTGTAATATGCATGGCTGAATCAGTTTTCTTGTTTCATTTCGCAGCTAACTCACTAGTAGTAGACTTCATTGAAGTCTATTTAATTTCGTTTCCCGCCTATTTAATTTCATTTCCCGCCTATTTAATTTCGTTTCCAGCCTATTTAATTTTGCTTCCCGCTTTTAATAATTTGAATTTCAGACTTCATTCTGAAGTTTACTCTGCTGACTTCATATAGAAGTCTACTACCGTATGATTTTTTCAAAGTTGGAATTGTAGCATATTTATAATGAATTTTCAAGATTTTTTTGTTCATGCGTTAGTTTTAGTCAACCTACTTGCGTTAGTTTTAGCCAACCTACTTGCTTGTGTGTGAGTTTGGCATGTTTATTTGTAATATGCATGGCTGAATCAGTTTTCTTGTTTCATTTTGTAGTTAACTCACTAGTAGTAGACTTCAAAATGAAGTCTATTTAATTTCGTTTCCCGCTTATTTAATTTCGTTTCCCGCTTTTTTAATTTCGTTTCCCGCATATTTAATTTTGCTTCCCGCATTTAATAATTTGAATTTCAGACTTCACTGTGAAGTCTACTCTGTTGACTTCATATAGAAGTCCACTACCGTAGGATTTTATCAAACTTGTAATTGTAGCATATTTATAATGAGTTTTTAAAAGTTTCTTGTTCATATGTTAGCTTTAACCAACCAATTTACTTGTATGTGAGTTTGACATGTTTATTTGTTATATGCATGGTTGAATCAGGAATATTGAGTATCAATAGCGCCAAAAAACGCTATTTAATGATGTCATAGCATTATTAGGTACACTGTATCATCGCACGCGATAATAGGTCCATCACTTAAGATAGCGGTTTTCGCTGTGCTACTGTTAGTAGGCATTTACATAACACTTTTTTCACTGCAATAATTATGTATATGATAGCAATCACTTTGTGTCATAATTTTTGATTTAAACAGTTTTTTGTTATTGCTATCTTAATAGAAAATATTGCATTTCATTTTTTGTTATAAATTTTGGTTGGTCCATTTTATAGATTTTTGATTTTTATGATTCCAATTACTTTACAGATTGATAAAAAGTAAATGTTATTACTAAATAAAAATACCATAGTTAGAAACTTACAATAAATAACATTTACAAAAAATTATGAACTACAAAAATAAAACAAAAATCTTTTTTTCACTAACTACTAAACATTAAAGAAGATCATGAGATTATCCATTGCCTCAATATGTAGTCTGAAAGCTCCGTCTATAGCCAGAAGAAATTGGACCTTTTGAAGAAGCTTCTGCTGTAATAGCAACATCAGTAATGGCGTATGTCTGAGACTTAAACCACATGTGTCCTAACATTTTCAAGCTTCCTATGTCCTGTAATCAAAAACCAAAAACACAAACTTGAGAGTCCTATCAGTGTGAGAGAGAGAGAGATGGAAGTTTTCAGTTTCGGTTTGTTGTGTTACTTACGATCTTCTCTTCTTTCTCGGCTTTATTCAATGCTTGTTTCTCACCCAAAAGAAAAAGAAACTCATATGACAGTGGAAAGACCACAAAGTTGTCTCAATATCAGATGGACATTAACTATAATTAATGGAGCCAATCAGATGGATCAATATCAAAGTTCAAAATCCTAAACTTGTCCTGATGAGATCGATTTGTAAAAACAAGATAACAGTACACACTACTAACCTCTCCCATCTCAGCTTTGCCTCCTGGTTTAGCTCTTATTCTCCCAACCATTTTGTTCAACATAGTATCGTATTGTGGGTCTCGTTCTTCTAAAACAGTATCACCACTGGCTCTTCCACATCATCTAACAGATAATACCCAAAAGTTCAGATTTACAAAAACGAACATTTATAAAAGCAATCCAAGATTCACCATCAAAGTCATGTTCATAAGAAAGGTGAAAACTTTAGAATACCCAAAAGTTGGGATGATGAAAGCATTCCCTTCTTAGGGTAGTTTTACCAGAAACATCATTAAGGGCGGCGGTAGACGGAGATTTCCCGATGCTGAGTTCTTCCTTTGGAAGCGATCTCCGATCTCAGAATTGAACTTAACAGAACCGCACAGCTACGTAAAATCAATCCCAAAATTGAAAATTTTCTCCCGTAAATTGATGAGAAATGACCAAAAGGAATTCCAAAATAACATGAGAGGAGAGGAGTCTTGAAGAGGAAAGCTCTTCACGTATGAGATCACCAGTGGAAATATGAGGAACACCGAGGAGAGTAGAGAGGTGAGACGCATTTGAAAAAGTGAGAATCACAACAAAAGAATCATAAAAGAGCATAGAAACCCCAAAAGGAAACCAATACTAAACTTGAGTAGGAGAGGAAGCAGGCTGATATGATCACGGATAGCACAACATCTAAGGAACCAGAGGAAGAACCAGAGACATCAGGAAGGATCACCCGTTCCAAAGCTAGGGAGCTGATTCCAGAGGAAGAACCAGAGATAGCAGGAAGGATCACCCGTTCCAGAGCTCGGGAGCTGGCTAAGGAAACTCACTCACTCATGGCCGAAGGATCATTCACCTTACCTGCTATTCAAGTGTTCAATATCTTCATTCAGAGGACTCCACCCGGTAATGACAACTGAGCAACTTAGGTGAAGAATCTGTACTCTTTTTCCCATGAAGAGTTTTGTCCCATGAGGTTTTCTCAACATGGTTTTTAATGAGGCAGATGACTCACTACGTTGAGTTGCTTAGGAGCCATTACCAATGGGTAATAAAGAACAAGTCAATGTGGCTTGGTACTTAGGATTCTAGAGGTGCACCAACTAGGAGCCTGTAGGCTGGGACGCCTTGTTGTTTTTACTTATGTTCAGAACGCTTTGTTGTTTTTGGTTTTTAAAACAGCTTGTAGTTGAGTTTTAGGGTTGTATTTAACTTGTAATCATGCCTCCTATGAGGTTCAGCGAAGAACTTAATGAACAAGCAATACTAGCTGCACTTCTTCTCTCACCCTTGATTCCTTGAATCCGTTCTTGTAATCCGAGTTTCTATACACCTAGTGATTCTGAAACTCTGTTATCTGTCATTACCCACCTTATCAGTTAACTAAAATCCATAGACCAACCATTAAAACCCTTCTAATCTCCATCTGAGTGATCAAGTCTCCCCACGGGTCTAGTGATCCTCATCCAGTTCCACTGCGATCGTACCGGCCGGCCTCATTTGGCCAATTACCTGAACAACCTGTATCATTCCTTCTCCTACGCAACTCACACCAGCCTGTTCTCAACTGGATATCAGCCTTTCTTTGGAGTGGTCTAAGGGAGTTCATATCAGGTGGTATCAGAGCCAACTCTGAACCAAAGGCTGAGCAAACCCTAGAAAACCCCCTCTTTTCCTTTTGTGTTTTTTTTTCATTCCTTTTATGCACCAAGTTTTAAAAGTTTTAGATATACAGAAGTTTTATCTTTAGAACTTTTTACTGTGAGCTGTTTTGATTGTTTCAGGTACCATGGAGCTTTCAGCAGAAGCTATGGAAGCTCTGAATCAAACTATGGCTCAACAGATCAGAGAGGCAAATCAATCTGTAGCTACTCAGCTTATGCAACAGATAGAGCAGCTCAACAACAAATTTGAGGTTCGATTCAAGGATCTATTGAAGGAGCACAACACTGCAGAGACTGCCTCATCAGAACCGCCAAGCCCTAGTGAAGCTATCCGCCTTGCCAAAGGGAAAGCACATGTGGGAGCCTCGTCTATGCAACCCAGAGGCAGCACCGTCAGATCACCTACAGGAGGTAGGGAACCCAACATCCATCAGACCAGAAACACCGAGGGCACATGGAGAGAAAGACGCAGAGCTAACAGAACACCTCGACGCCCAAACCACCGAGTCCAATTGGAGACAGAACCTGAGTACTCAGAAGAAGAAGAGAGGTCAGATGACAGTCTTCATACCATAAGGAGGGATCGAAACAGAGGCCACGGCAGAGACTATGACCCGTTAGGGCAGCAGCTGAGGCACATTAAGATTCAGTACCCTTCTTTCCACGGCACCAATGATCCAGAAGCCTACCTAGATTGGGAGAGGAAGATGGGATCAAACTTCTTGGTACAAGGGACATATGAGCTTAACAAGGTGAAGATAGTTGTGTCTCAGTTTAATGGCTATGCACTCTTGTGGTGGGAGCAGTTGGGAATCACCAGAGACCGACACAGAGAGCTTCCTATCACTACATGGGAGCAGCTGACCACGCAGATGAGAAAGAAGTTTGTGCCTGCACACTACCAGAGAGAGATCTTCAACAAGCTCAGACGTCTCATACAAGGAACTAAATCAGTTCGAGACTATTACCAAGAGCTGGAGACCTTACTGATCAGAGCTGATCTGAGAGAAGGCGAAGACATGGTGATGTCTAGGTTCCTTGGGGGACTTAACAGAGAGATTCAGGACAAAGTTGAGCTACAGAACTATGAGGATGTACAAGAGATGGTGCATAAGGCCGAGCTGATTGAATCACAGATCAAGAGGAGAATTGGCAGATCAACCTTCTCCTCTAACACTCAAAGACCTAAAGAGCTCAGTAAACCAGCTTATACCAAAGATCACAAACCGTCTTCAACTACAGTCAAGGAAGAGGTCAAAATCGAGTTTAAGCCAAGGAGTGGGACTTCTACTAGCAACATCAGATGCTTTAAATGCCAAGGTATGGGGCATTACTCCAGAGACTGTCCCAACAAGAAGATGTTCCTGCTACAAGAACGAGGAGAGATAGTACCTCAAGACAGTTCAGAGAGTGAAACTGATGTTGGTACAGAAGAAGAAGAAGAATCAGCAGCAGTTGGGGAGATGTTAGTAGCACGCATGACCTTGAGTGTTCAGATTCATCCAGATGATAGAGGTCAGTGTGAGAATCTCTTCCACACCAGATTTGTAGTTCAAGACAAGGTTTGCACACTGATTGTAGATGGAGGTAGCTGCACCAATGCCGCAAGTGAAGAGATGGTAAAGAAGCTCAACCTCAAAACCACTTCACACCCAAGGCCTTATCAGCTACAATGGTTGGACAACAAAGGAGCCTTAACTGTCTCTCAACAAGTATGTGTCAAGTTAGCTATTGGTAAGTATGAGGATGAGCTACTCTGTGATGTGGTTCCTATGAAGTCTAGTCACGTGTTGTTGGGCAGACCATGGCAGTTTGACAGAAGAGTTCTTCATGATGGCTACACCACCAAGCAGTCCTTTGAGTTTAAAGGACGCAAGGTCACTCTTCTACCACTGTCACCCAGCGAAATCTACAAAGACCAGCTCCACATGAACCGCAAGGATAAGGAAAGAGTCTCAAACAGCTTATACATCAACCACAGTGAGTTCAACAAACTCTTTGATCCAGAGATGACAACCTTCATGTTTGTCTACAAGGAAACACTTGCTAGTACCAAACCTTTAGAGGAACTTCCACAAGAGATGATAGAGATCATTGTGGAGTACAAAAATGTCTTTCCAGAAGAGATACCTCCAGGCCTACCTCCAATTCGTGGAATTGAGCATCAAATTGATCTAGTACCAGGGTCAGTGCTACCAAACAGACCAGCTTACAGAACCAACCCTGTGGAGACCAAGGAACTTCAGAAGCAAGTGGAAGAGCTCATGAATAAATGCCACATCAGAGAAAGTCTCAGTCTATGCGCAGTACCAGTTCTATTGGTTCCTAAGAAAGATGGAACATGGAGGATGTGTGTAGACTGCAGAGCTATCAACAACATCACAGTGAAGTACAGACACCCTATTCCAAGGCTTGATGATATGCTAGATGAGTTATGTGGGTCAACAATCTTCTCTAAAATCGATCTGAAGAGTGGTTACCACCAGATCAGAATGAAAGAAGGGGATGAGTGGAAGACTGCTTTCAAGACCAAGCAAGGATTGTATGAGTGGCTAGTCATGCCATTTGGTCTCACCAATGCTCCCAGCACCTTCATGCGCCTAATGAATCATGCCTTGAGACCATTCATTGGAGTCTTTGTTCTAGTCTACTTTGATGACATTCTCATCTACAGCAAAGGTCTGAGAGAACATCTAGAGCACATCCGCCAAGTTCTGGAGGTTCTTCGTTCTCAATCTCTCTTTGCTAACTTTTCTAAGTGTTCATTCTGTACTACTGAGGTTGTCTTTCTAGGCTTTGTTGTTAGTGCAGAAGGAGTTAAGGTTGATGAAGAGAAAGTTAAAGCAATCAAAGAATGGCCTACACCTAAGAGTATTGGAGAAGTTCGGAGCTTTCATGGGTTAACAGGGTTCTACAGAAGATTTGTCCCAAACTTTAGCACCCTAGCCGCGCCACTAACTGAAGTCATCAAGAAGGAAGTCGGGTTTAGATGGGAGGACGCACAAGAACAGGCTTTTACAGCCCTTAAAGAGAAGCTTATCAATGCTCCCCTTTTAGTTCTTCCTGACTTTCTTAAAACATTTGAAATCGAATGTGATGCTTCAGGAGTTGGTATTGGTGCTGTGTTGATGCAAGATAGGAAACCAGTGGCATACTTTAGTGAGAAGCTAGGAGGAGCAACCGCCAATTACCCAACCTATAACAAAGAACTATATGCCTTGGTTCGAGCTCTCCAAATGTGGCAGCACTACTTGTAGCCCAAGGAATTTGTCATTCACACAGATCATGAGTCTTTGAAGCTCAATAAAAGACATGCCAGATGGATGGAGTTTATAGAGACCTTCTCATACATTATTAAGTACAAGAAAGGTAAGGATAATGTAGTTGCAAATGCATTATCCAGAAGGTACACACTTGTATCTACCTTGAATTCAAAGTTAAATGGGCTAAATCACATAATAGATCTTAATGAAACTGACATTGATTTTGCTGAGAACTATGGAAAGTGCCATAAGTTTGCTTTTGAAAAGTATCATAGACAGGATGGATATCTGTTCTATAACAACCGCCTGTGCATACCACGGGGCTCTATCAGAGAACTTCTAGTAAGAGAAGCTCATGGAGGTGGACTAGTTGGACACTTTGGAGTTGCAAAGACTTTACTTGGACTGCAAGACCACTTCTATTGGCCTAACATGAAGACTGACGTTGAGAAGGTTTGTTCTAGATGTGCTGTTTGTAAAATGGCAAAAGGTAAGGTGCAACCTCACGGTTTGTACACTCCTCTTCCTATTCCTTCTCAGGGAAGTAGTAAGATTGCATGGAATGCCTCAAGAGATAGTTTCAGACAGGGACACCAAATTTCTAGGACATTTTTGGAGAACATTATGGGCTAAACTAGGAAGAAAGCTTGCATTCTCAACTACATGTCATCCCCAGACTGATGGACAAACAGAGGTGGTGAACAGGACATTGTCTACACTCCTCAGAACTTTGGTTAAAGGCAACATCAAGTCATGGGAAGAATTCCTACCGCACGTGGAATTCGCTTATAACCACGCTAAGCACTCTGCATCTCTCTTTTCCCCTTTTGAAATTGTATATGGTTTTAATCCACAATCACCTTTAGACTTGATCCCTTTGCCTTTAAGTGTGAAATGTAGTTTAGATGGAAAAGAAAAAGCTGAACAGGTAAGGAAGATACACGCTAAAGCTAAGGAGAACATAGAGAAGAAGACTAAGCAGTATGAGAAGCATGCAAACAAGGGCAGAAAGGAGCTAACCCTTGAAGAAGGAGATTTAGTGTGGATTCATTTGAGGAAGGGCCGGTTTCCAGAGGAGAGGAAGAGCAAGCTCATGCCGCGAGTGGATGGACCATTTCAAGTTGTCAAAAGAATCAACAACAATGCCTACCAGATTGATCTCCAAGGTAAGTACAATATCTCCACAACCTTCAATATTTCTGACTTGCTTCCTTATGTTGCAGATACAGATTTGAGGAAAAATCCTTTTCAAGAGGGAGAGGATGATATGATCACGGATAGCACAGCATCTAAGGAACCAGAGGAAGAACCAGAGACATCAGGAAGGATCACCCGTTCCAAAGCTAGGGAGCTGATTCCAGAGGAAGAACCAGAGATAGCAGGAAGGATCACCCGTTCCAGAGCTCGGGAGCTGGCTAAGGAAGCTCACTCACTCATGGCTGAAGGATCATTCACCTTACCTGCTATTCAAGTGTTAAATATCTTCATTCAGATGACTCCACCCGGTAATGACAACTGAGCAACTTAGGTGAAGAATCTGTACTCTTTTTCCCATGAAGAGTTTTGTCCCATGAGGTTTTCTCAACATGGTTTTTAATGAGGCAGATGACTCACTACGTCGAGTTGCTTAGGAGCCATTACCAATGGGTAATAAAGAACAAGTCAATGTGGCTTGGTATTTAGGATTCTAGAGGTGCACCATTTAGGAGCATGTAGGCTGGGATGCCTTGTTGTTTTTACTTATGTTCAGAACGCTTTGTTGTTTTTGGTTTTTAAAACAGCCTGTAGTTGAGTTTTAGGGTTGTATTTAACTTGTAATCATGTCTCTATGAGGTTCAGCGAAGAACTTAATGAACAAGCAATACTAGCTGCACTTCTTCTCTCACCCTTTATTCCTTGAATCCGTTCTTGTAATCCGAGTTTCTATACACCTAGTGATTCTGAAACTCTGCTATCTGTCATTACCCACCTTATCATTTAACTAAAATCCATAGACCAACCATTAAAACCCTTCTAATCTCCATCTGAGTGATCAAGTCTTCCCACGGGTCTAGTGATCCTCATCCAGTTCCACCGCGATCGTACCGGCCGGCCTCATTCGGCCAATTACCTGAACAACCTGTATCATTCCTTCTCCTACGCAACTCACACCAGCCTGTTCTCAACTGGATATCAGCCTTTCTTTGGAGTGGTCTAAGGGAGTTCATATCACAGGCCGTCTAGTGGAAACCAGCCGCACCGGTGAGAAGCCGGAGAGACAAAAGTAGATCTGCACTCCGGTCACTATCTCCTCCGAACATATGAACAAAACAAACAAAAAAATTATCAAATCGAAACAATTTCGAGTTGCTTAAGAACCAAATAGAGAGGGAAAAGAAAATGAACGTGGAAACCAAAATACTCGGTAAGCCCTTCAATCTCCTGATTTATCAATGAGATCTGCGCTTCTTTCTCCACAGAATTTAGATTCTCAATTGCGGCTTGTTCTTTCTTTCTCTTACTCGGCTTCTTCGGCTCCATCATCTTTCGACTTTTTAGTTTCAATTACCACCAAAACTTCTCCTCCGAAAACCCTAGAAATTCATAAATCTAAAACCCAAGAAAATGAACGAGATCTAGAATCTCCAAGATAAAACACTGAGAAATTAATAGTGAGAAACACGAGCTGAGTACAAGTAGTGGTTCCTTTTGTGAATTGATTTTGACTATCGATATTTCTTTGAGTTCAGATTTGAGAAGAACAATCGAAAGGGAGAATACAGGAGCGAAAGAACATGAAAAGGGGAAGAACAAAATTTTAGGTTTTGGTCGGGTAATTGGGAATTTTTGTTATGCGGTCTTTTTTAGAGTCTAATATTTTCTAAAAATTGTACAGATGTATTTTTTCACTGCTTAATGTTATTAATAACTTTTAAAAAAAAATTAAAACGAATGCGAAATGTCTCAATAATGCTATAAATATCCAATATTCTTGTAGTGACTACTAAATTAATTTTAATAATCTATTAGAGTTCTGGTTCCCGCCTATTCCATTTTCGTTTCCCGTTTACTTGATTTCGTTTTCCGCTTTTAATAATTTGAATTTCAGACTTCAAAAAGAAGTTTACTAATTTGAAGGGATGCAGATTTCATGAAGAAGTCTTCCTTACCCTAAACCTCAAATGAACAGTAACTCTAATTATATAAAATCTAATATTAAACACTAAATTCATTAGTATATTTGTTATTTCACATTTTAGATGAACTTAGATGTAATATTAAACCATAAACTCTGATTTATATAGATTAATGTTTACCAAAACCATAACTTTACTATCTATCCATATCAAACCCTATACTTCAACCTTACATGTATTTGGTTTGTACCCTCATTTATCTTCATTTGTTTAAATTGAGTGATTTTTATGAAATTTTATCTTATATATGTGACAATTACATATATGTTATTTTTGTATACAAATTTTTTATCAAATTAATTTTTATAAATTTTATAATTAAAATCTAAGATTTAATCACGGAGTAGACTTCATATAGAAGTTATGAAGTCTACTATTATACTTTTACATGATATGAAAACTTTATTTGTTTAAGATGATCGATTTTTATGAAATTTTATTTTATATAGGTGATAATTACGTATGTGATATTTATGTATACAAATTTTTTATCAAATTAATTTTTAAACATTTTATAATTAAAATCTAAGATTTAATCACGGAGTAGACTTCATATAGAAGTTATGAAGTCTACTATTATACTTTAACATGATATGAAAACTTTATTTGTTTAAAATGATCGATTTTTATGAAATTTTATTTTATATAGGTGATAATTACATATGTGATATTTATGTATACAAATTTTTTTATCAAATTAATTTTTAAACATTTTATAATTAAAATCTAAGATTTAATTACGGAGTAGACTTCATATAGAAGTTATGAAGTCTACTATTATAATTTTATATGATATGGAAACTTTATTTGTTTAAAATGATCGATTTTTATGAAATTTTATTTTATATAGGTGATAATTGCATATGTGATATTTATGTATACAATTTTTTATCAAATTAATTTTTATAATTTTTATAATTAAAATTTAAGACAAAATCACGAAGTAGACTTCATATAGAAGTCTACTCACGAAGTCTACGTTTAAACAGTAGACTTCTCAAGAGTCATAAGGGTCATTTTTTCTTTCACTTTTTTGTTTGGTCGTTAGGGAGAAACTGGTATTTTCACTACCCCTATAAGTTAGTTTTGTCGAATGTCCAATAAGAAGTCTAGATTTGCATTCAAAACCAAATAATAGGTTAAAATCAGCAATTCTCCCAAAAATTAATGACATTGAATAATGTTTTTTTTTTTCTAATTTAACTATATAAAAGAGTGATAAAATAGTCAATTGTTTTGTTTAATGAAATATTTTTGTCCGTTTTCCCTTTTTTGGTCACATAAACATGGAAATGTATTGAAGAGAATATTTGTTCTTTTTTTTTTTCTTAATTATAATAGAATCTTATAGAAATCTTTTTAATCTCTTTCAATATTTTTAATTCTCTCGGTCTCTTCCTCTTTCTCTCTGTATTTTTCTCTTTATGAAATCTGTAAATTTTGATTAAAGATGTTGATGAATTATTCATTTGGTGAAATCGGATCTGAAATAATCAACGGAGTCGAATTTAATGGTGAAAAGATACATGATGTTGTTGGTGTTGATGGAGGTGAAAAATGGAGGAGTGCTTGCTGCAAGGCTGCGATTTTGAGACATTCAATCTACGAGCAGCTTCTGGCGGCTTATGGTCGCGACTCCCGTTAACCAGATTGTGAGGATTGCTGCGAAGCTAATTCAGATACACACCTCGTCGCAAAGTCTCCACTTTTGGTGTAGTTATGGAAAACAAGGAACTTGATCATGTCATGGTAACTTGGAAAAGTCTAATTTCCAGTTTCAGTTTTGTATAACCTAAGCCTCGGATTGGTTTCCAACCATCATATTATAGATTAATGTGAATGTACAAATTTTGGATTGTTTACTACTAAGAGAGCTCACATTGTGTACAATTGCAAGATTTAAAAACGTTTTAAACAAACTAAAAGTTGTATGTTGAAGATTTCAGGAAAGCTTTCAAAACATTCATAAAGATCTTCCCAACTCTGGAATGAAATCATTTGCAGCTTCTGCGAGGAAGATCTCATCAGTAACAGGTAATAACTTAGGTATTATACTTTACGAATTCCATATCTTCCGTGTCTAAAAAGCAACTGTTTCTTCAGGGAGATGGATCTGTTGCTTATTCCTTATACTTCAGACCCTAGTTTGAAGCTAATTAATTCAATGGCCACCATTTTTGCTTCCGTGTCTAAAAAGCTGGCTAACAGTTTCAGTAATGGTGACACCACTCCACAGCAAACCATCACACTTTCCTCTATAGATATTTTATTCCAATGTTGCTGGTGAAACAAGGTTACTGTAATCTTTTTTATTACTATACATTACTTTTGTTTTTGGGAGTGAAAGATGGATTATGAATGAGAAAAAAGACTTTGTATTCTCAATTCACACAAACTTAATAAGTTATGTTTTTGTCAAGTTGAATGTTTTTGTTTTGTTTCACAAACTAGGCTGCCCAGCATTCTCTCCCTCACCCTTCTCTCTCTATTTTAGTTTTGAACAAAAAATATATATGAAATTTTATGAAAGCTTTCTAAATTATTAGGAATGGTTCCATAAAATTTTAAAAGACATCCAAATCAAAAGTTGATGTAACATTTAAGAAACTTTTTACCTATTTAGGAACGTTTTGTATAGTTTTTAATAAGGTCTCCTTAAAAGTCTAGAAAAACTTTCAAAATTTATGATACATTTCTAGATATTTAGAAACTATTTATGCAAATATTAATAAGATATTCCTAAAAGTTTAGAATGTCTTCCTAAATCTTTAAGAATTTTTTTTTAAACCATAGAAAAACTTTTTAAAATATTTGGAAATCCTCCTAAAATTTTTAAAAGACTTCCTAAAATTTTATTTGATCAATTGGTAGTTAACATATAATTTAAGATGATCTTCATCTATTTGTCAAAATCTTTCTTAATAATGTAAAAATGCTTCATAAAAATTCCAAAACTTTTAGATATATAATGATGTGATCCTCAGATTTTCACCAACCTAAGTAGCAAAAAATCATTGAAAAAGTGAGCAAATGATGGAATATCAAAATACAATAAATTAAAAGTCTACACTATAGAAAAGATTTCATTCATTGTCAAATGCTTAATTGGTGGCAAGAAAAATATTATTTGATTTAGATAATTCTTCTCCTTTTGTTAAATTGTAAATAATTTATTTTAATATAATTTATTGTAAAGATTATCTTGTAAGAGCTATATAAAGCTTCATTCTTCTCATTGTAAAAAAACTAAAAATTTTTGGAATTAAATAAGAGTTTTTTCTCTTAAATTTTTTTTACTGTGTGTCTTACTCAAATGAGTCTTTAGGTGGATTTATTTACATTTATTTGTTTATTGTCTGTTATTTTAGTTGTGTGTGATTCCTGTTAGAATACAAGTGTGGATCATAGTCTAATGTGTGGATTTACATAGGCTTGATTCATGATCTTATCGAAGGGAATTCCGCAGCCCTTTGTGGCGATCCTCATTCCACCATCTATCCGTTTGACTATCCGACCAGCCTACTCAAAGAGCGACCTTAGTCCAGTTGGGCCGGCTCCATCTAACCATTTCCTCCATACTCCATTCGACCGGCTGAAAAAGAGTGACCTCTGGTTCGGAGATCGTATCATCTGGTATCAGAGTATATGGACAAAATTGTTTGATGGAGCTGCTTCAACTGGACTAAGATCTTTTTTTGAGTAGGCTGGTCGGATGGTCAACGAATAGATGGTGGAATCAGGATCACCACAAATATGTAAATAACATAAATATGTTTTAGGAATTCTTTCCTAAATGTGTAGGACATTTTTCTATAATTAAATTGTTGCATAAATAGGCACAAAAGTTTTCATTACATGTTTTATGATAAATTATTTAACCATTTAAAAATTTATTAGGAAGGAACACCTAAGTATTATTTGGTATTTGTTTTTATTTAACATATTTTTCACTTATTGTTATTGTAATTGTTTTAATAAAAAATTTACAATTTGTCTTTTTACTATATTTTCTTATGGTAAAAATAAATAGAATTCTAACATTTTCCTGTAACGTGGATATTGTTTTTTGTGAATAACTCAATATTTTCTATCTATAAGTAATTTTTCTACGTATATATTACATCTTATAAATACTTGCATATTAGTCTCGAACCAAACATTTTAACCTTTCAAATCTATCTAGAAGTACACATCTGTCTTTTAAAAAAATATTTTCTTGTTCTTATTTAAAGTTCTAGGTGAAAACTTTTAATGGTTTATACCCTTAACTTTTATATATTAATAGATTCATAAGCTGTTTATGAAAGATTTTATTATGTTAAAAAAAAATATTTATTAAAAAAATTGAGAAAGAATTTTCTAACATTTAGGAAGACTTTCTTAAAAAATTTTAAAGTACTTAAAATTTTATAAAAGGCTTTTGAAAATGTTCAAAAAACTTATTAAAACATTTAGAAAGCTTCACTATTAAAAAAAAAAATTAGATCCTTCATAAAATCTTGAAGATCATTCTTGAATTAAATCCTTTGAATAAATCTTTCATACAATTTGACAAAATTTGTGTTGTATTAAAGTACACAAAATATCATTTCTATGTTTTAGGAAGGATGTCCTAAATATGTATGATGAATTTATGAATTTGATTTGTTGTCTAATTTTGCACAAAAGTTATCATCTATATATTTTAAGATGAATTACTTGACCATTTATAAATTTACTGAA
This sequence comes from Iljinskaea planisiliqua, assembly GCA_900108845.1. Taxonomy (NCBI): domain Eukaryota; kingdom Viridiplantae; phylum Streptophyta; class Magnoliopsida; order Brassicales; family Brassicaceae; genus Iljinskaea; species Iljinskaea planisiliqua. The sequence continues at coordinate 15,304 of FNXX01000096.1, read as the reverse complement.
CATTTAACTAAACATAAAATGACTTTTAGTTGTCACACTATATTGGCATTACTATCAGATTGGAGTTGGTTTGCAAGTAGATACAACATTCACCATTATTTATATTAAAGCTTCATAAATCTTTTTAAAACAATACAAAAACTTTTTATAATTTTAGGAAAGCTTTCCTATAAATTTATAAAAACTCACTAAATTTGTATTTGATAACCTGGTAATTAACATAAAATTTAGGATGATCTTACTAAATTTGTAAGAATCTCTCCTAAAAATTCAATGAAGCTTCATAATATCAGTTTCGTAAAATTGTGTTTCATGATCAGTCCTTAATTCTCACAATTGTATAAATCGACACAAATGTTTTTATTTATATAGTTTATGAAAATCTTCCTAAATGTGAAGAAAGTCTTCCCAAATTTGAATTGTTGTATAAAGAGATACACGTTTTTTTTTTTTGTACCATTTGCGAAGATCATATATGTAGAAAGAAAACTTCATAAATTTGAGTTATTGTATAGATAAATACAAGTAAAATTTATTACTTGTCATTTTTAGCTATTTATAAAATCGTTGTATAACTTATAGTTTATAGAAGTTCTAGAGATTAAAATACATAAAAGATCATCGTTGCATGTTTCGTGTATTGGTTCTTAAATATCTGTTTATCTACTAGAGATAGGGACAAATGAAAGATAAAAGTCTGCACGAAATACTAGAGACAAGGCAACAAGAAAATTTATTGACATGAAAGTTGAACAATCACAATGTTTTTAAGCATTGTATTTGCTTTTTTAAAAATTTAGGAAGATCTTTCTAATAGTTTTGAAAACTTCCTAAATTTGTATTTGATCAACTAATAATTAACATAGTATTTAGCATGGTCATCCTAAATTTATAAGAATATTTCCAAAAAAATTTAAGAAAGCTTTATAAATTCCAAAAGTTATGAAACATGTCTAGATATTTAGAAAAAACTCATATAAATTTAGTGAAATCTTCCTAAGAAGTTTTAAAAGAGTTCCTAGATTTATAAAAATCTTTTCTAAAAGTTCATGAAAGCTCCATAAATTTCAAAATTTACATTCATAAAAATCTAAAAATACGCATACAAATTTTAGTAAAATCTTCTTAAAAGTTTAGAATGCCTTTCTCAATATTTAAAAACGTCTTTTTCAAAAAAATAGAAAAACCTTTAAAAGTTTTAGGAAAGCATTCCTAAGCTTTTATACAGACTTACTGAATTTATATTTGATCTGGTAAAATATTAAAAACTTTAAGACACTTTTATTCAACGTTGTTCCTTAACCGAATAAAATACCATTTCCCCTTTTTTCAGAACATGTAATGATGATAACATTACATGCACTGAGATCTTCAATCTCGATGACACCACCTCTGTTTTCTTCCCCAATTGAACTTTAGTTAATAAAGTACTCTGAGACATCTTTGACCAAACAGGAACACCTGCACAGAATACACTCGAAAGCCAATTTTGTGTAAACAAGACTAATAGCGAAAAGATATTACAAGCAGAATTTAGCTAGTAGAATATTAAAGGAACAGACTTTTTTGATAATCCAGTCAACTTAGGAAAGATATTTAAGCATCCAAAAGCATCGAACTCATTTCCCGAAAGCTAAAACCTTTTACTAAGTCCATTAGCAGCAGCAGCAGCATAAACCTTTACGGGAAGAAGAAAAGTATTACCCTTTTGCTTCGTGATTGTTCCAAAAAGACCCAAAATTGGAGTTTTGCCAATAATCTATGTAATGCCTAAATGCAGAGTTATTATATAAAAGGGGAGACTTTTGGGTAGAATCCAACTCAACAAGCACTGAGAAGCTTAACGTCGAACTCGAATCAATGAACTGTTGGGTTTACAAATCATAATCAACCCCCACAACAAAAGGATTTTCTTAGATAAGAATCGCGAATTCCAATCTCCACATAAATATTTAAATAAGGTTTTGACGAATTTAGACGACAAAGAGAAGAGGTTATGAAGAGAGAAAATGGAGAATGATCTCGAATGCTCTTTCCTCTTCTCCTAAAATCTGATATACCCTAGCTATAAAAATAAATTTCTTTTTCATTTTTGTTTTTGATCAAAACGCATGAAATAACCAAAAAATGTTTAATGAAACTTAAAACTACGGTTTCATATTGGACTCTACAAAAGGCTCAATCTCTCTCCTCTCTCTCCCGAGTAACCCTAAGGGGTTAAAAAAATTGTCATTTTTTCCTTCGGGTTTTTCCCCCTTTTCTTTTCCATCTCTTCCGTCCCTTCGTCTCCTCCGAGTGTCGTCGCTTCCTCCTTCAAGGTAAGCCATTCGACCAATTATTGGTGTGTATATGATGCATCTCTCACGATTACTGTGTGGGTTTGATGGATGAGCTATAAACCCAGATTTGGTAGTTAATGTGTGCAAAAAACTGGTTATAGTTAGATGTGAGTTTCTGTATGCTATTGTTTAGGATGTCTTAGGTTAGTCCGATTGTATTTGGGAGAGACCGAATAAATTTTGTAGTTTGTAAAAGACAATAAGGAGGTCAGACAATTAGTCTCGGTGAATAACTAGTTCGTAAATGACAATTAATTCAAGAGAGGTTAGATTTGTAGTAGATAATAAAATAGTTGTTATAATTCATGAATACATCTTTCTCATCTGAAATTAATAATCCAAGTTTAGTAAAAATTACAATTGGGGAAGACAATCGAAGTATTTGCCTTTTTTGGAGTCTGTTTAAATTTTGATTTAAAACCATTGAAGAATTTATGGGGTATACTATATTTGTCACGGAAATTAGACAGGTAGAAGTTAAGAACAGTTTTCAATACATTCTTTCTGAATTTTGGGAGTACTGTCCAAAATCGTATGTTATTTATGTGAAGTGAAGTTGACATTGAAAGTTAATGGTGTGGATTTTGATTGTGTTTAAGATAACCACAATGGTTAAAAAAATAGAAACGGAAAAGGCTTAGCAAGAAGAAAGCCTCAAATCGGCGTGAAGAAATGGAGTATCAAGTGGCTCCAGAAGCGGTAGTGTTGCTCAGTGCTGGATCCGAAAGTGATAATTTGTCTTCAACATCGAAGGTATGTTAGTATTGTGAAGTCAATAGTTAGTTTTAAAATCGTGAAATTAGGATGTGTGTAAGTACTATGAACTAGTAGTTCGAGTTAGGAATAAAAGGAAAAACTTATGAAGTACTAACAGTAATGGTGACTATTATCACAACTGAGAACTACTAGTACGACTAGGAAAACTAACATAATAGTATATTACTAGTTCGACTTAGGATAACTGATATAAGATTCGGTGGTGATTCTATATCTCAGACGGTAGAGGACTTCGGACTAGGATGGGTTGATCAGACACGATGGCGGTCGCTTCTCTCGTGTGGGATCGGTTAGGTGGATGGATGGATGGATTGAAACACGGCACAAAGGTGGTGACAACTCCTTTGATACGGTGCAAGCTCTCTCTTGTTTAAATCTCTCAAACAAGCAAGAACAATGAGAATCACACTCGAAACACTTAGAAGAAAGTGCGATATTTTATTGATATGGGTTCAAAAAGGTGACTACAAAGCTGCGGTGGGACTTTATTAAATAGTCCATCAGCTTGAACCTTCTAGGGTTCAACGCAAGAAAAACAACAAGGCTAGACTCAAAACAACAAGACGTTTAAAAAAAAGAAAAGACAAAAACTACGGAGCGTCCAACATGGAGCTCATTAAACCAAATAAGGAAAGTTTAGGTTCGCAGACTAAAAGCAAAGAAAAACAACTTGAAACAAGTTGGGGCGTGCACTGATTCCACCTGCATGAATATGATAGCAATTATAAATCTTACATGGCCGAATGGTCGTTTGGACGTGTGCATGGACCTCTTCGAAGACGTGATCCTTGAAGTGATCATTGTCCTGTTCTTGATGCTCTCCGTTTGGCGCATCGGCTCCTACTTCTCAGTTCAGGTTGATCTGGCTGAAATCCTTAGCTAAGTCTTTGATGGTCACGGTCGGTAGACAGCTCCCGAGTGTGCTATATTCAACCCCTTCGTCAGTTGCTCGTGCCTTCGTGATTTGGAGATGACCCATCTCTTGGCAAGGGTCAGTTGGTCGATGGACGTCCTCGCTTCCGTCAGATGGTCGGGGATGGTGGTCGGCCGATTCTTTGGTGGCCGTGGTCGGTAGAAGTTCCACGGGTGGTCGGGTATCGTCCCTTCCATGTTCTGTTCGCCTCTTTGGAATTTGGTCACGATCCATCTCTTGATATGGGCCAGTTGGTTGAGGAAATTCTTCTGTCCCATTGTTGTGGTCCTAGGGGTCCGGCCTGGCCAGGTTGGGTTCCTCTCTGGCCCTTCCGGGTTCCTGTCTGATCCATCTGAGTTCCTGTGGTTCCAGTGAGTTGATATGATGCTGTATGGCTGCGTTGAATCTCTTCCTCAGCTGTTTGGACTTGGAACGAGTCATGGGCCCTTCCTGGACTGTTCTTAGTTGTGGGTCCGGTTCGATGTCCTCATCATTCCCTCCCCCTTCAAGAGGTTTTGACCTCAAAACCGATTCTCCTGCATCATAAGAAGATAAGTCAGTAACATTGAATGTGTGCGATATATTAAACTCACATAGTAGGTCTAGATGGTAGGCGTTGTCGTTGATTTTGGTTAGGACTTTGAATTGTCCGTCTCCTCTTGGTGCAAGTTTGGACGCCCTTTTTGTTGGGAACCTCTCTGGCCTCATGTGTAACCACACCCAGTCACCTGGTTCAAAGGTTTGTTGTCGCCTTCCTTTGTCAGCATTCCTCTTATACTCCTCTGTTTTCTTCTCTATATTGGCCCTTGCCATCTCATGTAACTTCTTGATGAGCTCTCCTCGTTTGATTCCGTCTTGGCTAACCTGTTCAGCTTGAGGAATATGAACTAGGTCTATTGGCGATAGGGGGTTAGTGCCATAAACAATCTCAAACGGTGAAAATTTTGTGGCCGAATGCCTTGCCCTATTGTATGCGAATTCAATGAATGGAATGCAATCAAGCCAAGTGTTCATATTCTTTGCAAGAGTAGCTCTAAGTAAAGTGGATGGAGTACGGTTTACCACTTCGGTCTGGCCATCCGTTTGTGGGTGACAGGTTGTGGAGAAGAGGAGTTTAGTTCCCAGCTTCCTCCACAAGGTCCTCCAGAAATGGCTCAAAAATTTGGTGTCCCGGTTCGATATGATCGTCCTTGGGATCCCATGCAGACACACTATCTCTTTAAAGAATAAGTTTGCAATTATTGAAAATCGGTTCACCACGACAAAGATTGAGTCCTTGTGCCTGATCTTTGGCAACCCTAAGACAAAATCCATAGAAACATCCTCCCATGGGGCGTTAGGAATAGGCAGAGGTCTATAAAGACTGTGGGGGCGGGGGCGGGGGGGGGTGACCTGGATTTGGCTTTGTGGCATTGGACACATCTTTCGCAGAATCGCTCCACGTCCTTCTTGAGGCGAGGCCAATAGAAATGGTCGACTACTGTAGCTAGTGTCTTGTCCATTCTGTAAATAAAAGTCATGTAAATAAAAGTCAGAGTAACTCCCTTTGTTGTGTTCCTTGTAGCACACTCCGAGTTCAGGGTCTTCTTTGTAGAGCTTCTTGATATGCTCGAAGCCTAAGACCTTGGCCTCCATAGTTGCGATGAGGGTATGCTGCCTTGACAGAGCGTCGACAACCACATTCTCCTTCCCTTTCTTGTACTTTATCACGTAGGGAAAGGTTTCTACATACTGCAGCCACTTCGCGTGCCTTCTCTTGAGGTTTGTCTGGCCCCTAAGATGCTTCAGGGTTTCATTATCCGTGTGTGAGATGAACACCTTAGAGAGGGGATAGTGTTGTCACGTCTCTAGGGCCCGAACCAATGCATAGAGTTCTTTGTCGTAGCTGGGGTAGTTTAGTGTTGCCCAAGCCTGAGTCATCACACTCCACTGCAAACATCTCGTCAAATTCTGGTAAGGCGAGGACAGGTGCTTGAGTCAAACGGTCCTTGAGGATTTGGAAAGCGGTGTCTTGGGCTGGACCTCATGTGAATGGGACGTTCTTCTTGATCACAGCCGTGAGTGGTGCAGCTATAGTGCTGAAGTCACCGACAAACCTCCGGTAGCAACTGGCTAGGCCATGGAAGCTTCACATGTGGCCTATGGTCGTGGGGGTGGGCCAGTCCTGTATCGCCTTGATCTTCTCATCATCAACTTGTAGTCCCTGTTTACTTACTACAAAGCCTAAGAAAATCAACTGGTCAGTACAAAAGATGCACTTCTTTAGATTGGCATAAAGACCTTCCTTCCGAAGTTTTTTTAAAACAAGTTCTAGATGCCCGAGGTGATCAATAAGGCTACGACTATAGATCAGGATGTCATCAAAATAAACAACTACGAATTGTTTTATAAAGGACCTTAGAACCTGGTTCATTAGGCGTATGAAGGTACTAGGGGCGTTGGTGAGGCCAAAGTGCAGCACGAGCCACTCGTACAACCCTTGCTTGGTCTTGAAAGCAGTCTTCCACTCATCCCCTTCACACATCCTGACTTGGTGGTATGAGGTCTATCTTGGAGAACACGGTAGATCCACTGAGCTCATCCCATCCAACCGAGGAATAGGGTGTCGGTACTTGATGGTGATGTTGTTGATTGTTCGGCAATCCACACACATCCGCCAGGTACCATCCTTCTTTGGGACCAGAAGTACAGGTACCACACAAGGGCTAAGACTCTCTCAGATATATCCCTTGTCCATGAGGTCTTGCATTTGTCTTTCCAGCTCCTTGTTTTCTTGGGGGTTCATCTGGTACTCGGGCTTGTTTGGCAAGGGTGAGTCTTGTACGAGATCTATTTGGTGCTCTCCCACGGTGGGGCGGTAATCCAGCTGGTATGTCTTCAGGGAAGACATCTTGGAACTTGTTCAGCACGACACTCACTTCAGTTGGCAGTTCCAGCTCTTCTATCCCTGTCCTTAAACATTCTTTGTAACCCATTAGTAATATAGTGCTCTTAGCACTCATAACACGGTTTAAACCTCCAGTGGTGATGTAGAGACTTGGTTTACTTACCTGGACCTCGTGGTTTGCTTTCTTTTGGAGCTCATGTACCTCGGATGGACTCAAAGGAGCGAGGTTGAATTTGCGGTCCTCGTGGGTGAACAAGTAGTAGTTGGTTGGCCGTCGTGAATGGTGGACCTGCCAAATTGCCAGGGCCTCCCTAGTAAGAGGTGTCCTGCTTGCATGGGCACCACGTCACAAATAACTTGGTCTTTGTACTTTCCAACACTGAATGGTACGGTCACTTGCTCGGTGACTTTAAGCTCCGTCGTGTTATTAAGCCATTGTAGCTTGTAGGTCGTCGGATGCTTGTGCCTTTCAAGACCTAACATGTCCACCATGTACTTGCCAGTAATATTATCACAAGAGCCTCCATCTATTACGAGGTTACATACCTTGTCTAGTATGGTGCAACGCGTGTGGAACAAGTTTTCTTGTTGGGCCTTCTCTTCGGGATGGATCAGTACACTTAACACTCGCCTGGTGACTAGCATCTCTCCCACGTCCGGGTACTCTACATCCTCTTCAGACCCTTCTCCAGCCTCCTCTTCCTCATCTTGGGACTCATATCCTCCTCTTACGGTAATGACCATTACTCTTTGGTTCGGGCAGTCTCGGGCGTAATGTCCCCTACCTTGACAATTAAAATACACAACGTCACGGGTCCTAGCTGGGTTAGGGTTAGAAAACGTACCTGGTTCGGTGCGGTTAGGGTTGGTCACCTCATTGACCTTCCTCCTTGGGCCGTGGTTCGGTGTCAATGGACTTCCCTTTGTCCATGGGCCGGCTACTTCCTGACGTCCATGGTTGGTTTGTCCGGTTGCGGTTGGTGTAGGATGTTTTCTGCTTAATCTGTTGCTCTACTTGGACTGCTAGATGAAGGAGCTCGTGTAGATTTTGGTACTGAGTGATGGGGTCACCGGGTGATGGGGTCGAACCGTTGTCTTCTCCTCTCAGTTAGCGTCCTATCCCACCAAGCCAAGGCGTTCTCGGTGAGTTAGGCAGCGGCCATGGCAACCTTCTTGCCTTCGTTGCACCCATATCATTCGAAGATATACTCTAGTCGTCTCTCCCAGTCTAGGTACATTTCCGGGTTGGCTTTTCCTTCAAACGTAGGTGGGGTTAGCTTAATCTCATGGTTTTCTTCTCTAGGGGCTACCTCTCTGTCTCAGTTCCCTCGGAGGGGATCTGGTCGCCTGGGATGCTGGTTGTATCTCAGGTCTGGTGGGTCCTCCTCAAGCTCGGGCATGTCCTCGTCTGTTTCTTCTTCGCGGTCATCTTCTTGCTTGACATGGACATTTCGTAAGGGCTCTCTTCTCGGCTGTTGCTCTAGTCGATCTAAGCGAGCACCGAGTTGCTGGCCTTGGTTCCGCATTTCTTCTCTAAAGGTGGCCAACATCTGGTTCATGGGATCGGCAGAGTTGCCTCCAATGTCTCCCATGGCCTCCTCTCTTCTTCCTTGCCTTGCACTCGACAAAAACAATAAGGGAATTACAAATACCACGTGTTATGGAATTTTAAACAAAAAAGGAAAATTTACTAGTCTATTTTTTTTTTTTTTTTTAAAAGGAAATATGCAACTAAGGGGGTTCTTCGGCTAAACCTAGAAAAAAAGCAAACAACAGGCGGCGGTTTAGTATGCGACAGGTTCACAGTGCAAGAATCTCACTCCTAGCAGATGCTAGCACAAGTGATGCGAATGAACCTAACACTATACTACCAGGAACAAGTACTCGTATATATATAAGACTAACAATTGAATTCTGAGCTACGCTAATGCAATAATAAGATGAAAGGATAGAAAAACCAAAGGCAGAACCTTTGGCTGTGATACCAAAATGATATAAGACTCGGTGGTGAGTCTATATCTCGGATGGTAGAGGACATCGGACTAGGATGGGTTGATCAGACACGATGGCGGTCGCTTCTCTCGTGTGGGATCGGTTAGGTGGATGGATGGATTGAAACACGACACAAAGGTGGTGACAACTCCTTTGATACGGTGCAAGCTCTCTCTTGTTTGAATCTCTCAAACTAGCAAGAACAATGAGAATCACTCTCAGAACACTTAGAAGAATTTGCGATATTTTACTGATATGAATTCAAAAAGGTGACTACAAATCTGCGGTGGGACTTTAATAAATAATCCATCATCTTGAACCTTCTAGGGTTCGACGCAAGAAAAACAACAAGACTAGAATCAAAACAACAAGACGTTTAAAAGAAAGAAAAGACAAAAACTACAGAGCGTCCAACATGGAGCTCATTAAACTAAATAAGGAAAGTTTAGTTTCGCGGACTAAAAGCAAAGAAAAATAACTTGAAACTAGTTGGGGCGTGCACTGATTCCACCTCCATGAATATGATAGCAATTATAAATCTTACCTGGCCGAATGGTTGTTTGGATGTGTGCATGGACCTCTTCGAAGACGTGATCCTTGAAGTGGTCGTTGTCCTATTCTTGATGCCCTCCGTTTGGCGCGTCGACTCCTACTTCTCGGTTCAAGTTGATCTGGCTGAAATACTCAGCTAAGTCTTTGATGGTCGCAGTCGGTAGATAGCTCCCGAGTGTGCTACATTCGACCCCTTCGTCAGTCGCTCGTCACTCGTCGCTTCGTGATTTGGAGATGACCCATCTCTTGGCAAGGGTCAGTTGGTCGATGGATGTCCTCGGTTCCGTCAGATGGTTGGGGGTTGTGGTCGGCCGATTCTTTGGTGGCCCTGGTCGGTATAAGTTCCCCGGGTGGTCGGGTATCGTCCCTTCCAGGTTCTGTTCACCTCTTTGGAATTTGGTCACGATCCATCTTTTAATATGGGCCAGTTGGTCGAGGAAATTGTTCTGTCCCAATGTTGTGGTTGTAGGGGTCCGACCTGGCCAGGTTGGGTTCCTCTCCAGCCCTTCCGGGTTCCTCTCCAGCCCTTCCGGGTTCCTGTCCGATCCATCCGAGTTCCTGTGGTTCCAGCGACTTGATATGATGCTGTATGGCCGCGTTGAATCTTTTACTCAGCTGTTTGGACTTGGAACGAGTCTGTAACGACCCTAACCCTGAGACCCATTAAGGCCCAACTTGTCTAAATAAAACCCTAAGTTCATTTCCCTATAAATAGCCCCCTTCATCCTTTTATTTTCCCTGTAAAACCTAATCACACCAAAACTCTGGCGAAATTAAGCTGTCGATTAGCAACTTTGAAGGGAAAGCCACCGGAGCCATCTAGAAAGTCCTATAGGGCAGATTCGACTAGTTCTGGGAGAAGGGAGAATCGAACTAGAAAAACTAGTCCAATCAACCTGAAACTTAGTAGGTATACTCTTGACTCGTTTATTGATATACTGCCGCAAGCGGTTCATCATTCGGATCTGTATACTGAAAGTTATGGTTGTTTCTTTGAGCATGTTTGGCGCAGTTGCGGATTCGCGTCATCATTCCGCCGATACCTTGCGAGACGATTTCCTGGTGAACCGTGAAGATCCATGGAACGATCAACCTATCGTTAGAAAGCCACGAATATCTTCTTTCTAGAGAGGCCTAGTTCGTTCCGATCTAAGGTATGAGTAGAAAGTTGTATCCTCGTTTCCAAATCGTGTCTGTGTAGTGCTGATCCGAGACCAGTCTGTTGAGATGTGTGTTTTGGTTAGACAAACGTGGTCCGTTTGACCTGAATCTTTTCAGGGAGCTTCTAGATTCGTAGATTTAGCTTTCTGGAAAAGGAGAACCAATCTGGAGCTTTAGAGTATAGGGATTCCTTTTGTTCTTCGTGGTTAAGGCTAAGGTGAGGGCTTTCCGCAGAATTCCACACTTTCGTCTAGGATGCCGTATATGGAATTTAGTACTAAATGTGTTCCGTTTTTCTTGATCGAGTCTAGGTAGTTTTTCTTGCAAATTGGACCTAAGAATATAGATGATTCAACCCATTGATTGTGCATTAAATTGTTAATTGAGTCTTTTAAACTTGCTAGAGTTAGGATTAGTCAACTATGTGAGTCATTAGGGATTGCGGGGGTATAGAGACGGACTTCTGTACTTGCGTCGCGTGTTGTATGAGGAGATGGTGCTGGGCAGCTTAGTCGACCTGTTGTCCAGTACCTTCAGAGGTCGATAATCGTCTATGGGCGGTGTGATTGGGCACTATCCCATAGGTTGTCCTTCTGGGAGGAGGGTGCCGCCGGTCACTGGATCCGGTAGTAGGAAATTGACTGTTCTTTGGGTACTTTAGGTACCGTGTTTGTGCATGTTTAGTCTGTTTTTCGTGTTTGGAGTGCTATGACCAGATTGCGTTTTCTGTGATTAGCATCCCATACCTCACTGAGTAACTCCCCTGTTACTCACCCCTTTTTCTTCCCTTTTCAGGTGAGACCGACGAGTAGATTTATGCTATGACGATCGGGTGCTACTTTTGGGATTTTACAGTTTTCAGTATTTTATTTTAAACATTATTTTAAGATTTTATTCGATTTATTGGATTTATGAGATTTATTTAATGATTTCTGAAAATAAAGTTGAGATTTTATTAATTGGAGTATTTGAGACATAAGTTGAGTTTAGTGGCACGCCGTTCTCGAGTGAGGATGAGACGGGTGTTACAGAGTCATGGGCCCTTCGTGGACTGTTGGTAGTTGTGGGTCCGGTTCGATGTCCTCATCAATAACTACCATAGTTGTGAACAACTGGTACGACTTGGTTTAACTAAGATTTGAAAATGTGTTTGGATTGCAGGTTAGCGGACCAATGCAACCTCTCGAGTTTTTCATCAATAACTCTGAATATACAAAGCAATGCAAGATACAAATGAGGTGTTCTGTGAGCAAAATGGTGGAGCTGTTTGAGTCAGATGAGTTTAAAACAGAGTTGAAGTGGTTCAAAAGTCACCCTCAGTTTCACCACTTCTTCCACATGGCTAAAGAACCAAACCGTAAGCTGATGGGTATCTGGATGCTGCTACTTCAGACAGTTAGTACTGAGGGAAGATCTATAATGTGGTTTGTTCAGAATGGAGTCCCGATCTGTTATTCCTTGAGAGAGCATGCTGTCATTTGTGGATTAGACTGCCAAGAATATCCACAACACTATAAGAAGTTGGGTAGCAATAAGTTTGAGGAAAGACATTTCAAGAAGCTGAAGAAGATAAAAGTTGAAGATGTGAAATAGAAGCTTCTATCAATGAAGGCTTATGGAGATCGCTTGAAGATGGGGGTCCTATATTTCTTATGCACCGTTATCAGAGGTGTGGCAATGGCTAATGGACCTATAGATCTTTTTCTACTAAGGATTGTGGATGATCTACAGGTTTGAAAATTCGTTCCTTAGGGGAAATTGACTTTTGATGATGCTATCAAGGAGATCCATCACCTGAATAGGCTTATGCAATGCTCTGCGAAAAGCGCATAAAATTATCCTGGATTTATAATTCATTTGGAGGTAATTTATATGTTTATGATTTGGTTTATCATTCTATTGTTCATAACTGGGTTTGTAGGCTCTGGCATTTGAGTGTATACCTAAACAGAGGGGAAAATTTCGGTAAGATGTAGATGGCTGTGAGAAGGAGTGTCCTAGAATGTGAAAGCAGAAGTTCAAAAGTAGTGGTATGAAAGGTTATCCACTAGAAGAGATATATGATGCGCTTGGAACTACTAATGTTTGGTTTATGATTTATGATTGTTTTTTTATTATTACTAAGATACAAATTTCACACTTATTTTGTTCTAATATGCATTATTCATATTGATAGGACATTCGAAGTATTTTAATACCTAGAAGAAGCAGCTGAAGAAGATTGCTAGAAGAAAAAGCAGTCGAAGAAGAAGTGGCCGAGAAAGACGTAGGTGAAGAAGAATCAACCCAAAAAGAAGCGGCTCAAGAAGTGGAAGAAGAAGCGGCACCAAAAAAGAATTCGAAACCCACCAAAAAGATGGTTTGTATGTTTAATGGATGGTTAGAACAATATTTAGAACTTACAACTTAACGCTTGTGGATGTTTTTTGGAACATGGTTTGTATATTTTTGGATGTTTGAAACGTCCTTGATATGATATGTTTTTGGATGATTTGAACATGTGTTTTTTTTTTATGATTTGAACAAGTTGGGACTTGACATTTTCAAGATATTACTTGCACTTAAAAAACATATCATACTACTGGATGACATGGATACTACTATGAGTAAACAATAAAACCACAAGAATATCACATTTAATGATAATAAAAACATAACACCGTCAATTAACACCATCAATTAACACTGACAATTAAGACCGTCAATTAAAACAGTCAATTAAAATTGTCAATTAAAAACAATAATATAATTTTTGCCATAATAGGACTGAAGTTTGTATTAATACTAACTTACACATAGTTGTATTTTGGCAGTTTATAGGTTTATTTAGTTAAACCGATAAAACCTCTACTTTTTGTAGTTGAACTGAGAATATTAGAACACTAAGACACATTTTACATATTTTCATACAATTAAAATGTTGAAATTACAAAATTTGTTAGAAAAACTCCGTGTTCAAAAATGCGAGTGCGTAGCTGATTAATTGGCCGACTAGGCGCTCGACGGAAGGTTACCCTGGTGAAAATGTGCAAATTGGTGTGGTTAGACGTTGAAACGATTTGATCCCGCCTAAATCCGCCTAATCCGCTTAATCCTCCTAATCGGTGTGGCACGGAGATGAGAGAGAAGCGGTTGGTGGAGAGGAGAGAGAAGCGCTTGGTGGAGAGGAGAGAGACTAAGATTTGGGAGAAGAATAGATTGGGAGAGACTAAGGTTTGGGTTGAGGGTAAGGATTCGGCTTTAGATTGCCAGTGATATGCTGGATTCTTTGGGAAACAACGTCCATGTCGGAACTGCCACAAGAAAAAAGGTTTGATTAACTGTCTGATTTTTTTTCTCTGTTTCATCTCCTTGTTCTTCAAGCTAACTTCACCTGCCACATGTATTTATTTGGAGGTGTTTTAGGTTTTAGTCTCCCCAGAAAAACTCTTCTGGAGGGATCCCAACGACGAGGAGTATAACGGCCTTTATTGACTTGGGATTTCATTCGATATGGACATTTATTAGTGGTATCAGTGGCCAGAGCTTTCCACTTGACCAAATTATAATTGTGTTTGGAGTTTCATTTGTGGTCTAACACATGTTTCCACTTGAACTAGATTCAGTCCTTTTTTTTCAACCCATCTACCTGCAACTATATTCCATTTTCGTCTACGATACTGTGTGTGCCTTTAAAGACTTCAAATTTAGTGCATTTATGTTTCTTCTCTATGATGATTCTTAGGTATCTGTAAAAGGTAGTTGAGGTCTGTGTGCTCCAGTTTCAGTACTTGAATCCTACATGTAACTGTCGCTCCGTGGTGTCTAGTTTATTTGTGTCCCTATTGACATGATACCACTTTGTTGTTTGCTCAAACTCTCTCGCTCTTTATCTCTTACAATTCTCTCGAGAGAAATCAAAAAGTGAAGAAGAAGATCCAACCAAATCTTGTTAAATCTGGCTTAATTTGGATTTGGTTAAACTTTAGAGCAGGTTAGATTTTAAATTGATGTTATAACGAATTTATTTGGTATATTATTGATTTGAGAACACTAAACCGAACAAAATTGTAATTTATGGTTAAATAGGTTTTGAACAATGTATGTGTTTACAAACTTTTATCTACAAATCATGAATATCTTATAAATTTTGACAAAAAAACATTTCGTAAATAGATTAAATTATAACAAAAACTAGTCCCCATGTATTTTCCGATTAATCTCTATTTTTTTTATAAATCGCTAGGCTCTAACCAGCCGCCCGACTAGCGCCTAGCGTAATTTCGAACAATGGAAAAACCTAACAATAAGGGTAATATTGTGCACTTCACCTTGTAAGTATCTGGTTACTTTGGCTAAAATGACAAGTTTTGTAAATTTTTATTTGTGAAATTTAAGGGTTTCATCAAACTAAACATTACTAAATAGGATTTAATATTTACTATTACTAAGTGCATGTGTTAAATATGTGACTTAATAGAACTAAAATTACCTATTACAATTTATCAGAAAATCACATAGTTATATTAGTTATACTAGTCGCCCCAATAATACTTCGTTATTCTAGTCATACCCAATTTTCCATAAAGTACTTAGTCATACAGCAGTTATACTAGTCGTACTAAAATAAAAAGTACACAAATATGAGTTCATAATACATACAATTACACCAGTAGTACCTGATAGATCATAATACAAATAATT
>FNXX01000048.1:0-118287 GCA_900108845.1 Iljinskaea planisiliqua | reverse complement strand
CACATGCATAATGCATAGTTTTAAGGAGTAACAATGGTCAATAACAATGAATACCACTAGAAATATGCGTTGTGGGACACCAAAACGAGGAATGAGAAGCATAAATACATTGTTTTTCATTGATTGGGAGACACCGCTAATCCACCAAATCCTATAGACCAAAAAGTGGAATCTGGAACTAGAATGAGTCCTATAAAGATCAGAAAAGAAACTTCTTGTCCCCAAATGCATAAAACATAATTTTAAAGAGTAAGAATTGTCATAACAATGAATATCACTAGAAATATGCATTGTGGGGCAACTAAATGAGGAATGAGAAGCATAAACACCTTGTTTCTTACTCATTGAGAGACACCGTTAATCAACAAAATCTAATATACCAAAAAGAGGAATCTGGAACTGAAATGAGTCCAGTGAAGATCAACAAACTAACTTCTTGTCCCAAAATGCATAATGCATAATTTTAAGGAGTAAGAATGGTCATAACAATGAATACCACTACAAACCGTTAATCAACCAAATCCGATAGACCAAAAGTCGAATTTGGAACTAAAATGAATCCTATAACGATCAGAAGAGAAAATCCATGTCCCAAAATACATAAAACATAATCTAAAAGAGAAAAACGGTAATAACAATGAATACCACTAGAAATATACATTGTGGGAAACCTAATTGAGGAATGAGAAGTATAAATACCTTGTTTCTTACTCATTGAGAGACACCGTTAATCAACAAAATCCAATATACCAAAAAGAGGAATCAAAAACTGAAATGAGTCCAATGAAGATCAGAAAACTAACTTCTTGTCCCCAAATGCATAATAGATAATTTTAAGGAGTAAGAATGGTCATAACAATGAATACCACTAGAAATATGCATTGTGGGACACCTAAATGGGGAATCAGAAGCATAAATACATTGTTTTTTCATTGATTGGGAGACACCATTAATCAACCAAATCCTACAGACCAAAAAGTGGAATCTGGAACTAGAATGAGTCCTATAAAGATCAGAAAAGAAACTTCTTGTCCCAAATGCATAAAACATAATTTTAAAGAGTAAAAATTGTCATAACAATGAATACCACTAGAAATATGCATTGTGAGGCAACTAAATGAGGAATGAGAAGCTTAAACACCTCGTTTCTTACTCATTGAGAGACACCGTTAATCAACAAAATCTAATATACCAAAAAGAGGAATCTGGAACTGAAATGAGTCTAATGAGATCAGCAAACTAACTTCTTGTCCCAAAATGCATAATGCATAATTTTAAGGAGTAAGAATGGTCATAAAAATGAATACCACTAGAAATATGCATTGTCGGACACCGAGATGAGGAATGTGAAGCATAAATACATAGTTTTTTCATTGATTGGGAGACACCGTTATTCAACCAAATCCTATAGATCAAAAAGTGGAATCTGGAACTAAAATGAGTCCTATAAACATCAGAAAAGAAACTTCATGTCCCCAAATGCATAAAACATAATTTTAAAGAGTAAGAATGGTCATAACAATGAATACCAAAAGAAATATGCATTGTGGGACACCTAAATGGGGAATCAGAAGCATAAATACATTGTTTTTCATTGATTGGGAGACACCATTAATCAAACCAAATCCTACAGACCAAAAAGTGGAATCTGGAACTAAAATGAGTCCTATAAAGATCAGAAAAGAAACTTCATGTCCCCAAATGCATAAAACATAATTTTAAAGAGTAAGAATGGTCATAACAATGAATACCACTCGAAATATGCATTGTGGGACAACTAAATGAGGAATGAGAAGCTTACATACCTTGTTTCTTACTCATTAAGAGACACCGTTAATCAAAAAAATCCGATATACCAAAAAGAGAATTAGAACTGAAATGAGTCCAATGAAGATCAGAAAACTTACTTCTTGTCCCAAAAGCCTAATGCATAATTTTAAAGAGTAAGAATGATAATAACAATGAATACCACTAGAAATATGCATTGTGGGACAACTAAATGAGGAATCAGAAGCATAAATTCCATGTTTCTTACTTATAAAGAGACACCGTTAATCAACAAAATCCGAATTACCAAAAAGAGGAATCTGGAACTGAAATGAGTCCAATGAAGATCAGCAAACTAACTTCTTGTCCCCACATGCATAATGCATAGTTTTAAGGAGTAACAATGGTCATAACAATGAATACCACTAGAAATATGCGTTGTGGGACACCAAAAACGAGGAATGAGAAGCATAAATACATTGTTTTTCATTGATTGGGAGACACCGCTAATCCACCAAATCCTATAGACCAAAAAGTGGAATCTGGAACTAGAATGAGTCCTATAAAGATCAGAAAAGAAACTTCTTGTCCCCAAATGCATAAAACATAATTTTAAAGAGTAAGAATTGTCATAACAATGAATATCACTAGAAATATGCATTGTGGGGCAACTAAATGAGGAATGAGAAGCATAAACACCTTGTTTCTTACTCATTGAGAGACACCGTTAATCAACAAAATCTAATATACCAAAAAGAGGAATCTGGAACTGAAATGAGTCCAGTGAAGATCAACAAACTAACTTCTTGTCCCAAAATGCATAATGCATAATTTTAAGGAGTAAGAATGGTCATAACAATGAATACCACTACAAACCGTTAATCAACCAAATCCGATAGACCAAAAAGTCGAATTTGGAACTAAAATGAATCCTATAACGATCAGAAGAGAAAATCTATGTCCCAAAATACATAAAACATAATCTAAAAGAGAAAAACGGTAATAACAATGAATACCACTAGAAATATACATTGTGGGAAACCTAATTGAGGAATGAGAAGTATAAATACCTTGTTTCTTACTCATTGAGAGACACCGTTAATCAACAAATCCAATATACCAAAAAGAGGAATCAAAAACTGAAATGAGTCCAATGAAGATCAGAAAACTAACTTCTTGTCCCCAAATGCATAATAGATAATTTTAAGGAGTAAGAATGGTCATAACAATGAATACCACTAGAAATATGCATTGTGGGACACCCTAAATGGGGAATCAGAAGCATAAATACATTGTTTTTCATTGATTGGGAGACACCATTAATCAACCAAATCCTACAGACCAAAAAGTGGAATCTGGAACTAGAATGAGTCCTATAAAGATCAGAAAAGAAACTTCTTGTCCCCAAATGCATAAAACATAATTTTAAAGAGTAAAAATTGTCATAACAATGAATACCACTAGAAATATGCATTGTGAGGCAACTAAATGAGGAATGAGAAGCTTAAAACACCTCGTTTCTTACTCATTGAGAGACACCGTTAATCAACAAAATCTAATATACCAAAAAGAGGAATCTGGAACTGAAATGAGTCTAATGAAGATCAGCAAACTAACTTCTTGTCCCAAAATGCATAATGCATAATTTTAAGGAGTAAGAATGGTCATAACAATGAATACCACTAGAAATATGCATTGTCGGACACCGAGATGAGGAATGTGAAGCATAAATACATAGTTTTTTCATTGATTGGGAGACACCGTTATTCAACCAAATCCTATAGATCAAAAAGTGGAATCTGGAACTAAAATGAGTCCTATAAACATCAGAAAAGAAACTTCATGTCCCCAAATGCATAAAACATAATTTTAAAGAGTAAGAATTGTCATAACAATGAATACAACTAGAAATATGCATTGTGGGGCAACTAGATGAGGAATGAGAAGCATAAACACCTTGTTTCTTACTCATTGAGAGACACCGTTAATCAACAAAATCTAATATACCAAAAAGAGGAATCTGGAACTGAAATGAGTCCAGTGAAGATCAACAAACTAACTTCTTGTCTCAAAATGCATAATGCATAATTTTAAGGAGTAAGAATACTCGTAACAATGAATACCACTAGAAACCGTTAATCAACCAAATCCTATATACCAAAAAGTTGAATCTGGAACTAAAATTAATCCTATAAAGATCAGAAAAGAAACTCCATGTCCCCCAAATACATAAAACATAATTTAAAAGAGAAAGAATGGCGATAACAATTAATACCACTAGAAATATGCATTGTGGGGCAACTAAACAAGGAATGAGAAGCATAAATACCTTGTTTCTTACTCATTGAGAGACAACGTTAATCAACAGGATCCAATACCAAAAAAAGAATCAGGAACTGAAATGAGTCACATGAAGATCAGAAAACTAACTTCTTGTCCCCAATGCATAATAGATAATTTTAAGGAGTAAGAATGGTCATAAAAATGAATACCACTAGAAATATGCATTGTGGGACACCTAAATGGGGAATCAGAAGCATAAATACATTGTTTTTCATTGATTGGGAGACACCATTAATCTACCAAATCCTACAGACCAAAAAGTGGAATCTGGAACTAAAATGAGTCCTATAAAGATCAGAAAAGAAACTTCATGTCCCCAAATGCATAAAACATAATTTTAAAGAGTAAGAATGGTCATAACAATGAATACCACTCGAAATATGCATTGTGGGACAACTAAATGAGGAATGAGAAGCTTACATACCTTGTTTCTTACTCATTAAGAGACACCGTTAATCAAAAAAATCCGATATACCAAAAAGAGAATCTGGAACTGAAATGAGTCCAATGAAGATCAGAAAACTTACTTCTTGTCCCAAATGCCTAATGCATAATTTTAAAGAGTAAGAATGATCATAACAATGAATACCACTAGAAATATGCATTGTGGGACAACTAAATGAGGAATGAGAAGCATAAATTCTATGTTTCTTACTTCTAAAGAGACACCGTTAATCAACAAAATCCGAATTACCAAAAAGAGGAATCTGGAACTGAAATGAGTCCAATGAAGATCAGCAAACTAACTTCTTGTCCCCACATGCATAATGCATAATTTTAAGGAGTAAGAATGGTCATAACAATGAATACCACTAGAAATATGCGTTGTGGGACACCAAAACGAGGAATGAGAAGCATAAATACATTGTTTTTCATTGATTGGGAGACACCGCTAATCCACCAAATCCTATAGACCAAAAAGTGGAATCTGGAACTAGAATGAGTCCTATAAAGATCAGAAAAGAAACTTCTTGTCCCCAAATGCATAAAACATAATTTTAAAGAGTAAGAATTGTCATAACAATGAATACCACTAGAAATATGCATTGTGGGGCAACTAAATGAGGAATGAGAAGCATAAACACCTTGTTTCTTACCAATTGAGAGACACCGTTAATCAACAAAATCTAATATACCAAAAAGAGGAATCTGGAACTGAAATGAGTCCAGTGAAGATCAACAAACTAACTTCTTGTCCCAAAATGCATAATGCATAATTTTAAGGAGTAAGAATGGTCATAACAATGAATACCACTAGAAACCGTTAATCAACCAAATCCTATAGACCAAAAAGTTGAATCTGGAACTAAAATAAATCCTATAAAGATCAGAAAAAAACTCCATGTCCCCAAATGCATAAAACATAATTTTAAAGAGTAAGAATGGTCATAACAATGAATACCACTAGAAATATGCATTGTGGGACACCTAAATGAGGAATGAGAAGCATAAATACATAGTTTTTCATTTATTGGGAGACACCGTTATTCAACCAAATCCTATAGACCAAAAAGTGGAATCTGGAACTAAATGAGTCCTATAAATGTCAGAAAAGAAACTTCATAACCCTAAATACATAAAACATAATTTTAAAGAGTAATAATGGTCATAACAATGAATACCACTCGAAATATGCATTGTGGGACAAATAAATGAGGAATGAGAAGCTTAAATACCTTGTTTTTTACTCATTCAGAGACACCGTTAATCAAAAAAATCCGATATACCAAAAAGAGAATCTGGAACTGAAATGTGTCCAGTGAAGATCAACAAACTAACTTCTTGTCCCAAAATGCATAATGCATAATTTTAAGAAGTAAGAATAGTCATAACAATGAATACCACTAGAAACCGTTAATCAACCAATCCTATAGACCAAAAAGTTGAATCTGGAACTAAAATAAATCCTATAAAGATCAGAAAAGAAACTCCATGTCCCCAAATACAAAAACATAATTTAAAAGAGAAAGAATGGCCATAACAATTAATACCACTAGAAATATGCATTGTGGGGCAACAAAACAAGGAATGAGAAGCATAAATACATTGTTTCGTACTCATTGGGAGACAATGTTAATCAACAGGATCCAATATACCAAAAAAAAGAATCAGGAACTGAAATGAGTCCCATGAAGATCAGAAAACTAACTTCTTGTCCCCAAATGCATAATAGATAATTTTAAGGAGTAAGAATGGTCATAACAATCAATACCACTAGAATTATGCATTGTGGGACACCTAAATAGGGAATCAGAAGCATAAATACATTGTTTTTCATTGATTGGGAGACACCATTAATCAACCAAATACTACAGACCAAAAAGTGGAATCTGAAACTAAAATGAGTCCTATAAAGATCAGAAAAGAAACTTCGTGTCCCCAAATGCATAAAACATAATTTTAAAGAGTAAGAATGGTCATAATAATAAATACCACTCGAAATATGCATTGTGGGACAACTAAATAAGGAATGAGAAGCTTAAATACCTTGTTTCTTACTCATTAAGAGACACCGTTAATCAAAAAAATCCGATATACCAAAAAGAGAATCTGGAACTTAAATGAGTCCAATGAAGATCAGAAAACTTACTTCTTGTCCCAAATGCCTAATGCATAATTTTAAGGAGTAAGAATGGTCATCACAATGAATAACACTAGAAATATGCATTGTGGGATACCTAAAAGAGGAATGAGAAGTATAAATACCTTGTTTCTTACTCATTGAGAGAAACCGTTAATCAACAAAATCCAATATACCAAAAAGAGGAATC
Source organism: Iljinskaea planisiliqua (assembly GCA_900108845.1). Classification (NCBI taxonomy): domain Eukaryota; kingdom Viridiplantae; phylum Streptophyta; class Magnoliopsida; order Brassicales; family Brassicaceae; genus Iljinskaea; species Iljinskaea planisiliqua. Next base: position 111,406 of record FNXX01000048.1, on the reverse strand, counting down.
TGGAACTGAAATGAGTCCAATGAAGATCAGCAAACTAACTTCTTGTCCCAAAATGCATAATGCATAATTTTAAGGAGTAAGAATAGTCATAACAATGAATACCACTAGAAATATGCATTGTGGGACACCTAAATGAGGAATGAGAAGCATAAATACATAGTTTTTCATTTATTGGGAGACACCATTATTCAACCAAATCCTATAGACCAAAAAGTGGAATCTGGAACTAAAATGAGTCCTATAAATGTCAGAAAAGAAACTTCATAACCCTAAATACATAAAACATAATTTTAAAGAGTAAGAATGGTCATAACAATGAATACCACTCGAAATATGCATTGTGGGACAAATAAATGAGGAATGAGAAGCTTAAATACCTTGTTTCTTACTCATTAAGAGACACCGTTAATCAAAAAAATCCGATATACCAAAAAGAGAATCTGGAACTGAAATGAGTCCAGTGAAGATCAACAAACTAACTTCTTGTCCCAAAATGCATAATGCATAATTTTAAGGAGTAAGAATAGTCATAACAATGAATACCACTAGAAATATGCATTGTGGGACACCTAAATGAGGAATGAGAAGCATAAATACATAGTTTTTCATTTATTGGGAGACACCGTTAATCAACCAAATCCTACAGACCAAAAGTGGAATCTGGAACTAAAATGAGTCCTATAAAGATCAGAAAAGAAACTTCATGTCCCAAATGCATAAAACATAATTTTAAAGAGTAAGAATGGTCATAACAATGAATACCACTAGAAATATGCATTGTGGGACAACTAAATGAGGAATCAGAAGCTTAAATACCTTGTTTCTTACTCATTAAGAGACACCGTTAATCAAAAAAATCCGATATACCAAAAAGAGAATCTGGAACTTAAATGAGTCCAATGAAGATCAGAAAACTTACTTCTTGTCCCAAATGCCTAATGCATAATTTTAAGGAGTAAAAATGGTCATCACAATGAATAACACTAGAAATATGCATTGTGGGATACCTAAAAGAGGAATGAGAAGTATAAATACCTTGTTTCTTACTCATTGAGAGAAACCGTTAATCAACAAAATCCAATATACCAAAAAGAGGAATCTGGAACTGAAATGAGTCCAATGAAGATCAGCAAACTAACTTCTTGTCCCAAAATGCATAATGCATAATTTTAAGGAGTAAGAATAGTCATAACAATGAATACCACTAGAAATATGCATTGTGGGACACCTAAATGAGGAATGAGAAGCATAAATACATAGTTTTTCATTTATTGGGAGACACCATTATTCAACCAAATCCTATAGACCAAAAAGTGGAATCTGGAACTAAAATGAGTCCTATAAATGTCAGAAAAGAAACTTCATAACCCTAAATACATAAAACATAATTTTAAAGAGTAAGAATGGTCATAACAATGAATACCACTCGAAAATGCATTGTGGGACAAATAAATGAGGAATGAGAAGCTTAAAGACCTTGTTTCTTACTCATTAAGAGACACCGTTAATCAAAAAATCCGATATACCAAAAAGAGAATCTGGAACTGAAATGAGTCCAGTGAAGATCAACAAACTAACTTCTTGTCCCAAAATGCATAATGCATAATTTTAAGGAGTAAGAATGGTCATCACAATGAATAACGCTAGAAATATGCATTGTGGGATACCTAAAAGAGGAATGAGAAGTATAAATACCTTGTTTCTTACTCATTGAGAGAAACCGTTAATCAAAAAAATCAAATATACCAAAAAGCGGAATCTGGAACTGAAATGAGTCCAATGAAGATCAGCAAACTAACTTCTGGTCCCAAAATGCATAATGCATAATTTTAAGGAGTAAGAATAGTCATAACAATGAATACCACTAGAAATATGCATTGTGGGATACCTAAATGAGGAATCAGAAGCATTAATACATAGTTTTTCATTTATTGGGAGACACCGTTAATCAACCAAATCCTACAGACCAAAAAGTGGAATCTGGAACTAAAATGAGTCCTATAAAGATCAGAAAAGAAACTTCATGTCCCCAAATGCATAAAACAAAATTTTAAAGAGTAAGAATGGTTATAACAATGAATACCACTCGAAATATGCATTGTGGGACAACCAAATGAGGAATGAGAAGCTTAAATACCTTGTTTCTTACTCATTAAGAGACACCGTTAACAAACCATATTCAATATACCTAAATAGGAATCATGAACTGAAATGAGTCCAGTGAAGATCAACAAACTAGAAACCGTTAATCAACCAAATCCTATAGACCAAAAAGTTGAATCTGGAACTAAAATAAATCCTATAAAGATCAGAAAAGAAACTCCATGTCCCCAAATACATAAAACATAATTTAAAAGAGAAACAATGGCCATAACAATTAATACCACTAGAAATATGCATTGTGGGGCAACTAAACAAGGAATGAGAAGCATAAATACATTGTTTCGTACTCATTGGGAGACAATGTTAATCAAAAGGATCCAATATACCAAAAAAAAGAATCAGGAACTGAAATGAGTCCCATGAAGATCAGAAAACTAACTTCTTGTCCCCAAATGCATAATAGATAATTTTAAGGAGTAAGAATGGTCATAATAATTAATACCACTAGAATTATGCATTGTGGGACACCTAAATAGGAAATCAGAAGCATAAATACATTGTTTTTCATTGATTGGGAGACACCATTAATCAACCAAATCCTACAGACCAAAAAGTGGAATCTGGAACTAAATTTAGTCCTATAAAGATCAGAAAAGAAACTTCGTGTCCCCAAATACATAAAACATAATTTTAAAGAGTAAGAATGGTCATAACAATGAATACCACTCGAAATATGCATTGTGGGACAACTAAATGAGGAATCAGAAGCTTAAATACCTTGTTTCTTACTCATTAAGAGACACCGTTAATCAAAAAAATCCGATATACCAAAAAGAGAATCTGGAACTGAAATGAGTCCAATGAAGATCAGAAAACTTACTTCTTGTCCCAAATGCCTAATGCATAATTTTAAAGAGTAAGAATGGTCATCACAATGAATAACACTAGAAATATGCATTGTGGGATACCTAAAAGAGGAATGAGAAGTATAAATACCTTATTTCTTACTCATTGAGAGACACCGTTAATCAACAAAATCCAATATACCAAAAAGAGGAATCTGGAACTGAAATGAGTCCAATGAAGATCAGCAAACTAACTTCTTGTCCCAAAATGCATAATGCATAATTTTAAGGAGTAAGAATAGTCATAACAATGAATACCACTAGAAATATGCATTGTGGGACACCTAAATAAGGAATCAGAAGCATAAATACATAATTTTTCATTTATTGGGAGACACCGTTAATCAACCAAATCCTACAGACCAAAAAGTGGAATCTGGAACTAAAATGAGTCCTATAAAGATCAGAAAAGAAACTTCATGTCCCCAAATGCATAAAACATAATTTTAAAGAGTAAGAATGGTCATAACAATGAATACCACTCGAAATATGCATTGTGGGACAACTAAATGAGGAATCAGAAGCTTAAATACCTTGTTTCTTACTCATTAAGAGACACCGTTAATCAAAAAAATCCGATATACCAAAAAGAGAATCTGGAACTGAAATGAGTCCAGTGAAGATCAACAAACTAACTTCTTGTCCCAAAATGCATAATGCATAATTTTAAGGAGTAAGAATAGTCATAACAATGAATACCACTAGAAATATGCATTGTGGGACACCTAAATGAGGAATGAGAAGCATAAATACATAGTTTTTCATTTATTGGGAGACACCGTTAATCAACCAAATCCTACAGACCAAAAAGTGGAATCTGGAACTAAAATGAGTCCTATAAAGATCAGAAAAGAAACTTCATGTCCCCAAATGCATAAAACACAATTTTAAAGAATGGTCATAACAATGAATACCACTCGAAATATGCATTGTGGGACAACTAAATGAGGAAGGAGAAGCTTAAATACCTTGTTTCTTACTCATTAAGAGACACCGTTAATCAAAAAAATCCGATATACCAAAAAGAGAATCTGGAACTGAAATGAGTCCAATGAAGATCAGAAAACTTACTCCTTGTCCCAAATGCCTAATGCATAATTTTAAGGAGTAAGAATGGTCATCACAATGAATAACACTAGAAATATGCATTGTGGGATACCTAAAAGAGGAATGAGAAGTATAAATACCTTGTTTCTTACTCATTGAGAGAAACCGTTAATCAACAAAATCCAATATACCAAAAGAGGAATCTGGAACTGAAATGAGTCCAATGAAGATCAGCAAACTAACTTCTTGTCCCAAAATGCATAATGCATAATTTTAAGGAGTAAGAATAGTCATAACAATGAATACCACTAGAAATATGCATTGTGGGACACCTAAATGAGGAATGAGAAGCATAAATACATAGTTTTTCATTTATTGGGAGACACTGTTAATCAACCAAATCCTACAGACCAAAAAGTGGAATCTGGAACTAAAATGAGTCCTATAAAGATCAGAAAAGAAACTTCATGTCCCCAAATGCATAAAACATAATTTTAAAGAGTAAGAATGGTCATAACAATGAATACCACTCGAAATATGCATTGTGAGACAACTAAATGAGGAATCAGAAGCTTAAATACCTTGTTTCTTACTCATTAAGAGACACCGTTAATCAAAAAAATCCGATATACCAAAAGAGAATCTGGAACTGAAATGAGTCCAATGAAGATCAGAAAACTTACTTCTTGTCCCAAATGCCTAATGCATAATTTGAAGGAGTAAGAATGGTCATCACAATGAATACCACTAGAAATATGCATTGTGGGATACCTAAATGAGGAATCAGAAGCATTAATACATAGTTTTTCATTTATTGGGAGACACCGTTAATCAACCAAATCCTACAGACCAAAAAGTGGAATCTGGAACTAAAATGAGTCCTATAAAGATCAGAAAAGAAACTTCATGTCCCCAAATGCATAAAGCATAATTTTAAAGAGTAAGAATGGTTATAACAATGAATACCACTCGAAATATGCATTGTGGGACAACTAAATGAGGAATGAGAAGCTTAAATACCTTGTTTCTTACTCATTAAGAGACACCGTTAACAAACCATATTCAATATACCTAAAATAGGAATCATGAACTGAAATGAGTCCAGTGAAGATCAACAAACTAGAAACCGTTAATCAACTAAATCCTATAGACCAAAAAGTTGAATCTGGAACTAAAATAAATCCTATAAAGATCAGAAAAGAAACTCCATGTCCCCAAATACATAAAACATAATTTAAAAGAGAAACAATGGCCATAACAATTAATACCACTAGAAATATGCATTGTGGGGCAACTAAAGAAGGAATGAGAAGCATAAATACATTGTTTCGTACTCATTGGGAGACAATGTTAATCAAAAGGATCCAATATACCAAAAAAAAGAATCAGGAACTGAAATGAGTCCCATGAAGATCAGAAAACTAACTTCTTGTCCCCAAATGCATAATAGATAATTTTAAGGAGTAAGAATGGTCATAATAATTAATACCACTAGAATTATGCATTGTGGGACACCTAAATAGGAAATCAGAAGCATAAATACATTGTTTTTCATTGATTGGGAGACACCATTAATCAACCAAATCCTACAGACCAAAAAGTGGAATCTGGAACTAAATTTAGTCCTATAAAGATCAGAAAAGAAACTTCGTGTCCCCAAATACATAAAACATAATTTTAAAGAGTAAGAATGGTCATAACAATGAATACCACTCGAAATATGCATTGTGGGACAACTAAATGAGGAATCAGAAGCTTAAATACCTTGTTTCTTACTCATTAAGAGACACCGTTAATCAAAAAAATCCGATATACCAAAAAGAGAATCTGGAACTGAAATGAGTCCAATGAAGATCAGAAAACTTACTTCTTGTCCCAAATGCCTAATGCATAATTTTAAAGAGTAAGAATGGTCATCACAATGAATAACACTAGAAATATGCATTGTGGGATACCTAAAAGAGGAATGAGAAGTATAAATACCTTATTTCTTACTCATTGAGAGACACCGTTAATCAACAAAATCCAATATACCAAAAAGAGGAATCTGGAACTGAAATGAGTCCAATGAAGATCAGCAAACTAACTTCTTGTCCCAAAATGCATAATGCATAATTTTAAGGAGTAAGAATAGTCATAACAATGAATACCACTAGAAATATGCATTGTGGGACACCTAAATAAGGAATCAGAAGCATAAATACATAATTTTTCATTTATTGGGAGACACCGTTAATCAACCAAATCCTACAGACCAAAAAGTGGAATCTGGAACTAAAATGAGTCCTATAAAGATCAGAAAAGAAACTTCATGTCCCCAAATGCATAAAACATAATTTTAAAGAGTAAGAATGGTCATAACAATGAATACCACTCGAAATATGCATTGTGGGGCAACTAAATGAGGAATCAGAAGCTTAAATACCTTGTTTCTTACTCATTAAGAGACACCGTTAATCAAAAAAATCCGATATACCAAAAAGAGAATCTGGAACTGAAATGAGTCCAGTGAAGATCAACAAACTAACTTCTTGTCCCAAAATGCATAATGCATAATTTTAAGGAGTAAGAATAGTTATAACAATGAATACCACTAGAAATATGCATTGTGGGACACCTAAATGAGGAATGAGAAGCATAAATACATAGTTTTTCATTTATTGGGAGACACCGTTAATCAACCAAATCCTACAGACCAAAAATTGGAATCTGGAACTAAAATGAGTCCTATAAAGATCAGAAAAGAAACTTCATGTCCCCAAATGCATAAAACACAATTTTAAAGAATGGTCATAACAATGAATACCACTCGAAATATGCATTGTGGGACAACTAAATGAGGAAGGAGAAGCTTAAATACCTTGTTTCTTACTCATTAAGAGACACCGTTAATCAAAAAAATCCGATATACCAAAAAGAGAATCTGGAACTGAAATGAGTCCAATGAAGATCAGAAAACTTACTCCTTGTCCCAAATGCCTAATGCATAATTTTAAGGAGTAAGAATGGTCATCACAATGAATAACACTAGAAATATGCATTGTGGGATACCTAAAAGAGGAATGAGAAGTATAAATACCTTGTTTCTTACTCATTGAGAGAAACCGTTAATCAACAAAATCCAATATACCAAAAAGAGGAATCTGGAACTGAAATGAGTCCAATGAAGATCAGCAAACTAACTTCTTGTCCCAAAATGCATAATGCATAATTTTAAGGAGTAAGAATAGTCATAACAATGAATACCACTAGAAATATGCATTGTGGGACACCTAAATGAGGAATGAGAAGCATAAATACATAGTTTTTCATTTATTGGGAGACACTGTTAATCAACCAAATCCTACAGACCAAAAAGTGGAATCTGGAACTAAAATGAGTCCTATAAAGATCAGAAAAGAAACTTCATGTCCCCAAATGCATAAAACATAATTTTAAAGAGTAAGAATGGTCATAACAATGAATACCACTCGAAATATGCATTGTGAGACAACTAAATGAGGAATCAGAAGCTTAAATACCTTGTTTCTTACTCATTAAGAGACACCGTTAATCAAAAAAATCCGATATACCAAAAAGAGAATCTGGAACTGAAATGAGTCCAATGAAGATCAGAAAACTTACTTCTTGTCCCAAATGCCTAATGCATAATTTTAAGGAGTAAGAATGGTCATCACAATGAATAACGCTAGAAATATGCATTGTGGGATACCTAAAAGAGGAATGAAAAGTATAAATACCTTGTTTCTTACTCATTGAGAGAAACTGTTAATCAAAAAAATCAAATATACCAAAAAGAGGAATCTGGAACTGAAATGAGTCCAATGAAGATCAGAAAACTTACTCCTTGTCCCAAATGCCTAATGCATAATTTTAAGGAGTAAGAATGGTCATCACAATGAATAACACTAGAAATATGCATTGTGGGATACCTAAAAGAGGAATGAGAAGTATAAATACCTTGTTTCTTACTCATTGAGAGAAACCGTTAATCAACAAAATCCAATATACCAAAAAGAGGAATCTGGAACTGAAATGAGTCCAATGAAGATCAGCAAACTAACTTCTTGTCCCAAAATGCATAATGCATAATTTAAGGAGTAAGAATGGTCATAACAATGAATACCACTAGAAACCGTTAATCAACCAAATCCTATAGACCAAAAAGTTGAATCTGGAACTAAAATGAATCCTATAAAGATCAGCAAACTAACTTCTTGTCCCCAAATACATAATGCACAATTTTAAGGAGTAAGAATGGCCATAACAATGAATACCACTAGAAATATGCCTTGTAGGACACCTAAATGAAGAATGAGAGGCATAAATACATTGTTTTTCCTTGATTGGGAGACACTGTTAATCAACCAAAATCTATAGACCAAAAAGTGGAATCTGGAACTAGAATGAGTCCTATAAAGATCAGATAAGAAACTTAATGTCCCCAAATGCTTAAAACATAATTTTAAAGAGTAAGAATGGTCATAACAATGAATACCACTAGAAATATGCATTGTGCGACAACTAAATGAGGAATGAGAAGCATAAATACCTTGTTTCTTACTCATTAAGAGACACCATAATCCACAAAATCCGATATACCAAAAAGAGGAATCTGGAACTGAAATGAGTCCAAAGAAGATCAAAAAACTAACCTCTTGTTCCAAATCCATAATGCATAATGCATAATTTTATGGAGGAATGAGAAGCATAAATACATTGTTTTTCATTAATTGGGAGACACCGCGAATCAACCAGAATCTATAGGCCAAAAAGTGGAATCTGGTCCTAAAATAAGTTCTATAAAGATCAGAAAAGAAACTTCATGTCCCCAAATGCATAAAATATAATTTAAAAGAGTAAGAATGATCATAACAATGAATACCACTAGAAATATGCATTGGGGGACAACTAAATGAGGAATGAGAAGCATAAATACCTTGTTTCTTACTCATTGAGAGAAACCGTTAATCAACAAAATACAATATACCAAAAAGAGGAATCTGGAACTGAAATGAGTCCAATGAAGATCAGCAAACTAACTATTTGTCCCAAAATGCATAATGCATAATTTTAAGGAGTAAGAATGATCATAACAATGAATACAACTAGAAATATGCATTGTGGGACACCTAAATGAGGAATGAGAAGCTTAAATACATAGTTTTTCATTGATTGGGAGACACCGTTATTCAACCAAATCCTATAGACAAAAAAGCGGAATCTGGAACTAAAATGAGTCCTATAAACATAAGAAAAGAAACTTCATGTCCCAAAATGCATAAAACATAATTTTAGAGAGTAAGAATTGTCATAACAATGAATACCACTAGAAATATGCAGTGTGGGGCAACTAAATGAGGAATGAGAAGCATAAACACCTTGTTTCTTACTCATTGAGAGACACCGTTAATCTACAAAATCCAATATACCAAAAAGAGGAATCTGGAACTGAAATGAGTCCAGTGAAGATCAACAAAGTAAGTTCTTGTCCCAAAATGCATAATGCATAATTTAAGGAGTAAGAATGGTCATAACAATGAATACCACTAGAAACCGTTAATCAACCAAATCCTATAGACCAAAAAGTTGAATCTGGAACTAAAATGAATCCTATAAAGATCAGCAAACTAACTTCTTGTCCCCAAATACATAATGCACAATTTTAAGGAGTAAGAATGGCCATAACAATGAATACCACTAGAACTATGCCTTGTAGGACACCTAAATGAAGAATGAGAGGCATAAATACATTGTTTTTCCTTGATTGGGAGACACTGTTAATCAACCAAAATCTATAGACCAAAAAGTGGAATCTGGAACTAGAATGAGTCCTATAAAGATCAGATAAGAAACTTAATGTCCCTAAATGCTTAAAACATAATTTTAAAGAGTAAGAATGGTCATAACAATGAATACCACTAGAAATATGCATTGTGCGACAACTAAATGAGGAATGAGAAGCATAAATACCTTGTTTCTTACTCATTAAGAGACACCGTAATCCACAAAATCCGATATACCAAAAAGAGGAATCTGGAACTGAAATGAGTCCAAAGAAGATCAACAAACTAACTTCTTGTCCCAAAATGCATAATGCATAATTTTATGGAGTAAGAATGGTCATAACAATGAATACCACTAGAAATATGCATTGTGGGACACCAAAATGAGGAATCAGAAGCATAAATACATAGTTTTTCATTGATTGGGAAACACCGTTAATCAACAAAATCCTATAGACCAAAAAGTAGAATCTGGAACTAAAATGAGTCCTATAAAGATCAGAAAAGAAACTTCATATCCCCAAATGCATAAAATTTAATTTAAAAGAGTAAGAATGGTCAATACCACAAGAATTATGCATTGTGGGACACCTAAACGAGGAATGAGAAGCATAAATACCTTGTTTCTTACTCATTGAGAGACACCGTTAATCAACAGAATCCAATATACAAAAAAAAGAATCAGGAACTGAAATGAGTCCAATGAAGATCAGAAAACTAACTTCTTGTCCCCAAATGCATAATGCAAAATTTTAAGGAGTAAGAATGGTCATAACATTGAATACCACTAGAAATATGCATTTTGGGACACCTAAATGAGGAATGAGAAACACAAATAAATTGTTTTTTATTGATTGGGAGACACCGTTAATCAACAAAATCCTATAGACCAAAAAGTAGAATCTGGAACTAAAATGAGTCCTATAAAGATCAGAAAAGAAACTTCATGTCCCCAAATGCATAAAATATAATTTAAAATGGTAAGAAGTGTCATAACAATGAATACCACGAGATATATGCATTGTGGGACACCTAAACGAGGAATAAGAACCATAAATACCTTGTTTCTTACTCATTGAGAGACACTGTTAATCAACAGAATCCAATATACAAAAAAAGAATCAGGAACTGAAATGAGTCCAATGAAGATCAGAAAACTAACTTCTTGTCCCCAAATGCATAATGCATAATTTTAAGGAGTAAGAATGGTCATAACATTGAATACCACTAGAAATATGCATTTTGGGACACCTAAATGAGGAATGAGAAACACAAATGAATTGTTTTTTATTGATTGGGAGACACCGTTAGTCAACCAAATCCTACAGACCAAAAAGTGGAATCTAGAACTAAAATGAGTCCTATAAAGATCAGAAAAGAAACTTCATGTCCCCAAATGCATAAAACATAATTTTAAAGAGTAAGAATGGTCATAACAATGAATACCACTCGAAATATGCATTGTGGGACAACTAAATGAGGAATCAGAAGCTTAAATACCTTGTTTCTTACTCATTAAGAGACACCGTTAATCAAAAAAATCCGATATACCAAAAAGAGAATCTGGAACTGATATGAGTCCAATGAAGATCAGAAAACTTAGTTCTTGTCCCAAATGCCTAATGCATAATTTTAAGGAGTAAGAATGGTCATCACAATGAATAACACTAGAAATATGCATTGTGGGATACCTAAAAGAGGAATGAGAAGTATAAATACCTTGTTTCTTACTCATCGAGAGAAACCGTTAATAAAAAAAATCCAATATACCAAAAAGAGGAATCTGGAACTGAAATGAGTCCAATGAAGATCAGCAAACTAACTTCTTGTCCCAAAATGCATAATGCATAATTTTAAGGAATAAGAATAGTCATAACAATGAATACCACTAGAAATATGCATTGTGGGACACCTAAATGAGGAATGAGAAGCATAAATACATAGTTTTTCATTTATTGGGAGACACCGTTAATCAACCAAATCCTACAGACCAAAAAGTGGAATCTGGAACTAAAATGAGTCCTATAAAGATCAGAAAAGAAACTTCATGTCCCCAAATACATAAAAAATAATTTTAAAGGGTAAGAATGGTCATAACAATGAATACCACTCGGAATATGCATTGTGGGACAACTAAATGAGGAATCAGAAGCTTAAATACCTTGTTTCTTACTCATTAAGAGACACCGTTAATCAAAAAAATCCGATATACCAAAAAGAGAATCTGGAACTGAAATGAGTCCAATGAAGATCAGAAAACTTACTTCTTGTCCCAAATGCCTAATGCATAATTTTAAGGAGTAAGAATGGTCATCACAATGAATAACACTAGAAATATGCATTGTGGGATACCTAAAAGAGGAATGAGAAGTATAAATACCTTGTTTCTTACTCATTGAGAGAAACCGTTAATCAAAAAAATCAAATATACCAAAAAGAGGAATCTGGAACTGAAATGAGTCCAATGAAGATCAGCAAACTAACTTCTGGTCCCAAAATGCATAATGCATAATTTTAAGGAGTAAGAATAGTCATAACAATGAATACCACTAGAAATATGCATTGTGGGACACCTAAATGAGGAATGAGAAGCATAAATACATAGTTTTTCATTTATTGGGAGACACCGTTAATCAACCAAATCCTACAGACCAAAAAGTGGAATCTGGAACTAAAATGAGTCCTATAAAGATCAGAAAAGAAACTTCATGTCCCCAAATGCATAAAAAATAATTTTAAAGAGTAAGAATGGTCATAACAATGAATACCACTCGAAATATGCATTGTGGGACAACTAAATGAGGAATCAGAAGCTTAAATACCTTGTTTCTTACTCATTAAGAGACACCGTTAATCAAAAAAATCCGATATACCAAAAAGAGAATCTGGAACTGAAATGAGTCCAATGAAGATCAGAAAACTTACTTCTTGTCCCAAATGCCTAATGCAAAATTTTAAGGAGTAAGAATGGTCATCACAATGAATAACACTAGAAATATGCATTGTGGGAGACCTAAAAGAGGAATGAGAAGGATAAATACCTTGTTTCTTACTCATTGAGAGAAACCGTTAATCAAAAAAATCAAATATACCAAAAAGAGGAATCTGGAACTGAAATGAGTCCAATGAAGATCAGCAAACTAACTTCTGGTCCCAAAATGCATAATGCATAATTTTAAGGAGTAAGAATGATCATAACAATGAATACAACTAGAAATATGCATTGTGGGACACCTAAATGAGGAATGAGAAGCATAAATACATAGTTTTTCATTGATTGGGAGACACCGTTATTCAACCAAATCCTATAGACAAAAAAGCGGAATCTGGAACTAAAAGGAGTCCTATAAACATAAGAAAAGAAACTTCATGTCCCCAAATGCATAAAACATAATTTTAGAGAGTAAGAATTGTCATAACAATGAATACCACTAGAAATATGCAGTGTGGGGCAACTAAATGAGGAATGAGAAGCATAAACACCTTGTTTCTTACTCATTGAGAGACACCGTTAATCTACAAAATCCAATATACCAAAAAGAGGAATCTGGAACTGAAATGAGTCCAGTGAAGATCAACAAAGTAACTTCTTGTCCCAAAATGCATAATGCATAATTTAAGGAGTAAGAATGGTCATAACAATGAATACCACTAGAAACCGTTAATCAACCAAATCCTATAGACCAAAAAGTTGAATCTGGAACTAAAATGAATCCTATAAAGATCAGCAAACTAACTTTTTGTCCCCAAATACATAATGCACAATTTTAAGGAGTAAGAATGGCCATAACAATGAATACCACTAGAACTATGCCTTGTAGGACACCTAAATGAAGAATGAGAGGCTTAAATACATTGTTTTTCCTTGATTGGGAGACACTGTTAATCAACCAAAATCTATAGACCAAAAAGTGGAATCTGGAACTAGAATGAGTCCTATAAAGATCAGATAAGAAACTTTATGTCCCTAAATGCTTAAACATAATTTTAAAGAGTAAGATTGGTCATAACAATGAATACCACTAGAAATATGCATTGTGCGACAACTAAATGAGGAATGAGAAGCATAAATACCTTGTTTCTTACTCATTAAGAGACACCGTAATCCACAAAATCCGATATACCAAAAAGAGGAATCTGGAACTGAAATGAGTCCAAAGAAGATCAAAAAACTAACCTCTTGTTCCAAATCCATAATGCATAATGCATAATTTTATGGAGGAATGAGAAGCATAAATACATTGTTTTTCATTAATTGGGAGACACCGCTAATCAAGCAAAATCTATAGGCCAAAAAGTGGAATCTGGACCTAAAATAAGTTCTATAAAGATCAGAAAAGAAACTTCATGTCCCCAAATGCATAAAATATAATTTTAAAGAGTAAGAATGATCATAACAATGAATACCACTAGAAATATGCATTGCGGGACAACTAAATGAGGAATGAGAAGCATAAATACCTTGTTTCTTACTCATTGAGAGAAACCGTTAATCAACTAAATACAATATACCAAAAAGAGGAATCTGGAACTGAAATGAGTCCAATGAAGATCAACAAACTAACTTCTTGTCCCAAAATGCATAATGCATAATTTTATGGAGTAAGAATGGTCATAACAATGAATACCACTAGAAATATGCATTGTGGGACACCTAAATGAGGAATGAGAAGCATAAATACATAGTTTTTCATTGATTGGGAAACACCATTAATCAACAAAATCCTATAGACCAAAAAGTAGAATCTGGAACTAAAATGAGTCCTATAAAGATCAGAAAAGAAACTTCATATCCCCAAATGCATAAAATTTAATTTAAAAGAGTAAGAATGGTCAATACCACAAGAATTATGCATTGTGGGACACCTAAACGAGGAATGAGAAGCATAAATACCTTGTTTCTTACTCATTGAGAGACACCGTTAATCAACAGAATCCAATATACAAAAAAAAGAATCAGGAACTGAAATGAGTCCAATGAAGATCAGAAAACTAACTTCTTGTCCCCAAATGCATAATGCATAATTTTTAGGAGTAAGAATGGTCATAACATTGAATACCACTAGAAATATGCATTTTGGGACACCTAAATGAGGAATGAGAAACACAAATAAATTGTTTTTTATTGATTGGGAGACACCGTTAGTCAACCAAATCCTACAGACCAAAAAGTGGAATCTAGAACTAAAATGAGTCCTATAAAGATCAGAAAAGAAACTTCATGTCCCCAAATGCATAAAACATAATTTTAAAGAGTAAAAATGGTCATAACAATTAATACCACTCGAAATATGCATTGTGGGACAACTAAATGAGGAATCAGAAGCTTAAATACCTTGTTTCTTACTCATTAAGAGACACCGTTAATCAAAAAAATCCGATATACCAAAAAGAGAATCTGGAACTGATATGAGTCCAATGAAGATCAGAAAACTTACTTCTTGTCCCAAATGCCTAATGCAAAATTTAAAGGAGTAAGAATGGTCATCACAATGAATAACACTAGAAATATGCATTGTGGGATACCTAAAAGAGGAATGAGAAGTATAAATACCTTGTTTCTTACTCATTGAGAGAAACCGTTAATAAAAAAAATCCAATATACCAAAAAGAGGAATCTGGAACTGAAATGAGTCCAATGAAGATCAGCAAACTAACTTCTTGTCCCAAAATGCATAATGCATAATTTTAAGGAGTAAGAATAGTCATAACAATAAATACCACTAGAAATATGCATTGTGGGACACCTAAATGAGGAATGAGAAGCATAAATACATAGTTTTTCATTTATTGGGAGACACCGTTAATCAACCAAATCCTACAGACCAAAAAGTGGAATCTGGAACTAAAATGAGTCCTATAAAGATCAGAAAAGAAACTTCATGTCCCCAAATACATAAAAAATAATTTTAAAGGGTAAGAATGGTCATAACAATGAATACCACTCGGAATATGCATTGTGGGACAACTAAATGAGGAATCAGAAGCTTAAATACCTTGTTTCTTACTCATTAAGAGACACCGTTAATCAAAAAAATCCGATATACCAAAAAGAGAATCTGGAACTGAAATGAGTCCAATGAAGATCAGAAAACTTACTTCTTGTCCCAAATGCCTAATGCATAATTTAAAGGAGTAAGAATGGTCATCACAATGAATAACACTAGAAATATGCATTGTGGGATACCTAAAAGAGGAATGAGAAGTATAAATACCTTGTTTCTTACTCATCGAGAGAAACCGTTAATAAAAAAAATCCAATATACCAAAAAGAGGAATCTGGAACTGAAATGAGTCCAATGAAGATCAGCAAACTAACTTCTTGTCCCAAAATGCATAATGCATAATTTTAAGGAGTAAGAATAGTCATAACAATAAATACCACTAGAAATATGCATTGTGGGACACCTAAATGAGGAATGAGAAGCATAAATACATAGTTTTTCATTTATTGGGAGACACCGTTAATCAACCAAATCCTACAGACCAAAAAGTGGAATCTGGAACTAAAATGAGTCCTATAAAGATCAGAAAAGAAACTTCATGTCCCCAAATACATAAAAAATAATTTTAAAGGGTAAGAATGGTCATAACAATGAATACCACTCGGAATATGCATTGTGGGACAACTAAATGAGGAATCAGAAGCTTAAATACCTTGTTTCTTACTCATTAAGAGACACCGTTAATCAAAAAAATCCGATATACCAAAAAGAGAATCTGGAACTGAAATGAGTCCAATGAAGATCAGAAAACTTACTTCTTGTCCCAAATGCCTAATGCATAATTTTAAGGAGTAAGAATGGTCATCACAATGAATAACACTAGAAATATGCATTGTGGGATACCTAAAAGAGGAATGAGAAGTATAAATACCTTGTTTCTTACTCATTGAGAGAAACCGTTAATCAAAAAAATCAAATATACCAAAAAGAGGAATCTGGAACTGAAATGAGTCCAATGAAGATCAGCAAACTAACTTCTAGTCCCAAAATGCATAATGCATAATTTTAAGGAGTAAGAATAGTCATAACAATGAATACCACTAGAAATATGCATTGTGGGACACCTAAATGAGGAATGAGAAGCATAAATACATAGTTTTTCATTTATTGGGAGACACCGTTAATCAACCAAATCCTACAGACCAAAAAGTGGAATCTGGAACTAAAATGAGTCCTATAAAGATCAGAAAAGAAACTTCATGTCCCCAAATGCATAAAAAATAATTTTAAAGAGTAAGAATGGTCATAACAATGAATACCACTCGAAATATGCATTGTGGGACAACTAAATGAGGAATCAGAAGCTTAAATACCTTGTTTCTTACTCATTAAGAGACACCGTTAATCAAAAAAATCCGATATACCAAAAAGAGAATCTGGAACTGAAATGAGTCCAATGAAGATCAGGAAACTTACTTCTTGTCCCAAATGCCTAATGCATAATTTTAAGGAGTAAGAATGGTCATCACAATGAATAACACTAGAAATATGCATTGTGGGATACCTAAAAGAGGAATGAGAAGTATAAATACCTTGTTTCTTACTCATTGAGAGAAACCGTTAATAAAAAAAATCCAATATACCAAAAAGAGGAATCTGGAACTGAAATGAGTCCAATGAAGATCAGCAAACTAACTTCTTGTCCCAAAATGCATAATGCATAATTTTAAGGAGTAAGAATAGTCATAACAATGAATACCACTAGAAATATGCATTGTGGGACACCTAAATGAGGAATGAGAAGCATAAATACATAGTTTTTCATTTATTGGGAGACACCGTTAATCAACCAAATCCTACAGACCAAAAAGTGGAATCTGGAACTAAAATGAGTCCTATAAAGATCAGAAAAGAAACTTCATGTCCCCAAATGCATAAAAAATAATTTTAAAGAGTAAGAATGGTCATAACAATGAATACCACTCGAAATATGCATTGTGGGACAACTAAATGAGGAATCAGAAGCTTAAATACCTTGTTTCTTACTCATTAAGAGACACCGTTAATCAAAAAAATCCGATATACCAAAAAGAGAATCTGGAACTGAAATGAGTCCAATGAAGATCAGAAAACTTACTTCTTGTCCCAAATGCCTAATGCATAATTTTAAGGAGTAAGAATGGTCATCACAATGAATAACACTAGAAATATGCATTGTGGGATACCTAAAAGAGGAATGAGAAGTATAAATACCTTGTTTCTTACTCATTGAGAGAAACCGTTAATCAAAAAAATCAAATATACCAAAAAGAGGAATCTAGAACTGAAATGAGTCCAATGAAGATCAGCAAACTAACTTCTGGTCCCAAAATGCATAATGCATAATTTTAAGGAGTAAGAATAGTCATAACAATGAATACCACAAGAAATATGCATTGTGGGACACCTAAATGAAGAATAAGAAGCATAAATACATAGTTTTTCATTGATTGGGAAACACCATTAATCAACCAAATCCTACAGACCAAAAAGTTGAATCTGGAACTAAAATGAGTCCTATAAAGATCAGAAAAGAAACTTCATGTCCCCAAATGCATAAAATATAACTTAAAATGGTAAGAATTGTCATAACAATGAATACAACGAGTATTATGCATTGTGGGACACCTAAACGAGGAATGAGAACCATAAATACCTTGTTTTTTTTATCATTGAGAGACACTGTTAATCAACAGAATCCAATATACAAAAAAAAAGAATCAGGAACTTAAATGAGTCCAATGAAGATCAGAAAACTAACTTCTTGTCCCTAAATGCATAATGCATAATTTTAAAGAGTAAGAATGGCCATAACATTGAATACCACTAGAAATATGCATTTTGGGACACCTAAATGAGGAATGAGAAACACAAATAAATTGTTTTTTATTGATTGGGAGACACCGTTAGTCAACCAAATCCTACAGACCAAAAAGTGGAATCTGCAACTAAAATGACTCCTATAAAGATCAGAAAAGAAACTTCATGTCCCTAAATGCATAAAACATAATTTTAAAGAGTAAGAATGGTCATAACAATGAATACCACTCGAAATATGCATTGTGGGACAACTAAATGAGGAATCAGAAGCTTAAATACCTTGTTTCTTACTCATTAAGAGACACCGTTAATCAAAAAAATCCGATATACCAAAAAGAGAATCTGGAACTGAAATGAGTCCAATGAAGATCAGAAAACTTACTTCTTGTCCCAAATGCCTAATGCATAATTTTAAGGAGTAAGAATGGTCATCACAATGAATAACACTAGAAATATGCATTGTGGGATACCTAAAAGAGGAATGAGAAGTATAAATACCTTGTTTCTTACTCATTGAGAGAAACCGTTAATCAAAAAAATCAAATATACCAAAAAGAGGAATCTAGAACTGAAATGAGTCCAATGAAGATCAGCAAACTAACTTCTGGTCCCAAAATGCATAATGCATAATTTTAAGGAGTAAGAATAGTCATAACAATGAATACCACAAGAAATATGCATTGTGGGACACCTAAATGAAGAATAAGAAGCATAAATACATAGTTTTTCATTGATTGGGAAACACCATTAATCAACCAAATCCTACAGACCAAAAAGTTGAATCTGGAACTAAAATGAGTCCTATAAAGATCAGAAAAGAAACTTCATGTCCCCAAATGCATAAAATATAACTTAAAATGGTAAGAATTGTCATAACAATGAATACAACGAGTATTATGCATTGTGGGACACCTAAACGAGGAATGAGAACCATAAATACCTTGTTTTTTTTATCATTGAGAGACACTGTTAATCAACAGAATCCAATATACAAAAAAAAAGAATCAGGAACTTAAATGAGTCCAATGAAGATCAGAAAACTAACTTCTTGTCCCTAAATGCATAATGCATAATTTTAAAGAGTAAGAATGGTCATAACATTGAATACCACTAGAAATATGCATTTTGGGACACCTAAATGAGGAATGAGAAACACAAATAAATTGTTTTTTATTGATTGGGAGACACCGTTAGTCAACCAAATCCTACAGACCAAAAAGTGGAATCTGCAACTAAAATGACTCCTATAAAGATCAGAAAAGAAACTTCATGTCCCTAAATGCATAAAACATAATTTTAAAGAGTAAGAATGGTCATAACAATGAATACCACTCGAAATATGCATTGTGGGACAACTAAATGAGGAATGAGAAGCTTAAATACCTTGTTTCTTACTCATTAAGAGACACCGTTAATCAAAAAAATCCGATATACCAAAAAGAGAATCTGGAACTTAAATGAGTCCAATGAAGATCAGAAAACTTACATCTTGTCCCAAATGCCTAATGCATAATTATAAGGAGTAAGAATGGTCATCACAATGAATAACACTAGAAATATGCATTGTGGGATACCTAATAGAGGAATGAGAAGTATAAATACCTTGTTTCTTACTCATTGAGAGACACCGTTAATCAACAAAATCCAATATACCAAAAAGAGGAATCTGGAACTGAAATGAGTCCAATGAAGATCAGCAAACTAACTTCTTGTCCCAAAATGCATAAAGCATAATTTTAAGGAGTAAGAATAGTCATAACAATGAATACCACTAGAAATATGCATTGTGGGACACCTAAATGAGGAATGAGAAGCATAAATACATAGTTTTTCATTTATTGGGAGACACCGTTATTCAACCAAATCCTATAGACTAAAAAGTGGAATCTGGAACTAAAATGAGTCCTATAAATGTCAGAAAAGAAACTTCATAACCCTAAATGCATAAAACATAATTTTAAAGAGTAAGAATGGTCATAACAATGAATACTACTAGAAATATGCATTGTGGGACAACTAAATGAGGAATGAGAAGCATAAATACCTTGTTTCTTACTCATTAAGAGACACTGTAATCCACAAAATCCGATTTACCAAAAAGAGGGATCTGGAACTGAAATGAGTCCAAAGAAGATGAAAAAACTAACCTCTTGTTCCAAATTCATAATGCATAATGCATAATTTTATGGAGGAATGAGAAGCATAAATACATTGTTTTTCATTAATTGGGAGACACCGCGAATCAACCAAAATCTATAGGCCAAAAAGTGGAATCTGGTCCTAAAATAAGTTCTATAAAGATCAGAAAAGAAACTTCATGTCCCCAAATGCATAAAATATAATTTAAAAGAGTAAGAATGATCATAACAATGAATACCACTAGAAATATGCATTGTGGGACAACTAAATGAGAAATGAGAAGCATAAATACCTTGTTTCTTACTCATTGAGAGAAACCGTTAATCAACAAAATACAATATACCAAAAAGAGGAATCTGGAACTGAAATGAGTCCAATGAAGATCAACAAACTAACTTCTTGTCCCAAAATGCATAATGCATAATTTTACGGACTAAGAATGGTCATAACAATGAATACCACAAGAAATATGCATTGTGGGACACCTAAATGAGGAATAAGAAGCATAAATACATAGTTTTTCATTGATTGGGAAACACCGTTAATCAACAAAATCCAATAGACCAAAAAGTAGAATCTGGAACTAAAATGAGTCCTATAAAGATCAGAAAAGAAACTTCATGTCCCCAAATGCATAAAATATAATTTAAAATGGTAAGAATTGTCATAACAATGAATACCACGAGAATTATGCATTGTGGGACACCTAAACGAGGAATGAGAACCATAAATACCTTGTTTCTTACTCATTGAGAGACACTGTTAATCAACAGAATCCAATATACAAAAAAAAGAATCAGGAACTGAAATGAGTCCAATGAAGATCAGAAAACTAACTTCTTGTCCCCAAATGCATAATGCATAATTTTAAGGAGTAAGAATGGTCATAACAATGAATACCACTAGAAATATGCATTTTGGGACACCTAAATGAGGAATGAGAAACACAAATAAATTGTTTTTTATTGATTGGGAGACACCGTTAGTCAACCAAATCCTACAGACCAAAAAGTGGAATCTGGAACTAAAATGAGTCCTATAAAGATCAGAAAAGAAACTTCATGTCCCCAAATGCATAAAACAAAATTTTAAAGAGTAAGAATGGTCATAACAATGAATACCACTCGAAATATGCATTGTGGGACAACTAAATGAGGAATGAGAAGCTTAAATACCTTGTTTCTTACTCATTAAGAGACACCGTTAATAAAAAAATCCGATATACCAAAAAGAGAATCTGGAACTGAAATGAGTCCAATGAAGATCAGAAAACTTACTTCTTGTCCCAAATGCCTAATGAATAATTTTAAGGAGTAAGAATGGTCATCACAATGAATAACACTAGAAATATGCATTGTGGGATACCTAAAAGAGGAATGAGAAGTATAAATACCTTGTTTCTTACTCATTGAGAGAAACCGTTAATAAAAAAAATCCAATATACCAAAAAGAGGAATCTGGAACTGAAATGAGTCCAATGAAGATCAGCAAACTAACTTCTTGTCCCAAAATGCATAATGCATAATTTTAAGGAGTAAGAATAGTCATAACAATGAATACCACTAGAAATATGCATTGTGGGACACCTAAATGAGGAATGAGAAGCATAAATACATAGTTTTTCATTTATTGGGAGACACCGTTAATCAACCAAATCCTACAGACCAAAAAGTGGAATCTGGAACTAAAATGAGTCCTATAAAGATCAGAAAAGAAACTTCATGTCCCAAATGCATAAAAAATAATTTTAAAGAGTAAGAATGGTCATAACAATGAATACCACTCGGAATATGCATTGTGGGACAACTAAATGAGGAATCAGAAGCTTAAATACCTTGTTTCTTACTCATTAAGAGACACCGTTAATCAAAAAAATCCGATATACCAAAAAGAGAATCTGGAACTGAAATGAGTCCAATGAAGATCAGAAAACTTACTTCTTGTCCCAAATGCCTAATGCATAATTTTAAGGAGTAAGAATGGTCATCACAATGAATAACACTAGAAATATGCATTGTGAGATACCTAAAAGATGAATGAGAAGTATAAATACCTTGTTTCTTACTCATTGAGAGAAACCGTTAATCAACAAAATCCAATATACCAAAAAGAGGAATCTGGAACTGAAATGAGTCCAATGAAGATCAACATACTAACTATTTGCCCCAAAATGCATAATGCATAATTTTAAGGAGTAAGAATAGTCATAACAATGAATACCACTAGAAATATGCATTGTGGGACACCTAAATGAGGAATGAGAAGCATAAATACATAGTTTTTCATTTATTGGGAGACACCGTTATTCAACCAAATCCTATAGACCAAAAAGTGAAATCTGGAACTAAAATGTGTCCTATAAATGTCAGAAAAGAAACTTCATAACCCTAAATGCATAAAACATAATTTTAAAGAGTAAGAATGGTCATAACAATGAATACTACTAGAAATATGCATTGTGGGACAACTAAATGAGGAATGAGAAGCGTAAATACCTTGTTTCTTACTCATTAAGAGACACTGTAATCCACAAAATCCGATTTACCAAAAAGAGGAATCTGGAACTGAAATGAGTCCAAAGAAGATCAAAAAACTAACCTCTTGTTCCAAATCAACAATGCATAATGCATAATTTTATGGAGGAATGAGAATCATAAATACATTGTTTTTCATTAATTGGGAGACACCGCGAATCAACCAAAATCTATAGGCCAAAAAGTGGAATCTGGTCCTAAAATAAGTTCTATAAAGATCAGAAAAGAAACTTCATGTCCCCAAATGCATAAAATATAATTTAAAAGAGTAAGAATGATCATAACAATGAATACCACTAGAAATATGCATTGTGGGACAACTAAATGAGGAATGAGAAGCATAAATACCTTGTTTCTTACTCATTGAGAGAAACCGTTAATCAACAAAATACAATATACCAAAAAGAGGAATCTGGAACTGAAATGAGTCCAATGAAGATCAACAAACTAACTTCTTGTCCCAAAATGTATAATGCATAATTTTACGGACTAAGAATGGTCATAACAATGAATACCACAAGAAATATGCATTGTGGGACACCTAAATGAGGAATAAGAAGCATAAATACATAGTTTTTCATTGATTGGGAAACACCGTTAATCAACAAAATCCAATAGACCAAAAAGTAGAATCTGGAACTAAAATGAGTCCTATAAAGATCAGAAAAGAAACTTCATGTCCCCAAATGCATAAAATATAATTTAAAATGGTAAGAATTGTCATAACAATGAATACCACGAGAATTATGCATTGTGGGACACCTAAACGAGGAATGAGAACCATAAATACCTTGTTTCTTACTCATTGAGAGACACTGTTAATCAACAGAATCCAATATACAAAAAATAGAATCAGGAACTGAAATGAGTCCAATGAAGATCAGAAAACTAACTTCTTGTCCCCAAATGCATAATGCATAATTTTAAGGAGTAAGAATGGGCATAACATTGAATACCACTAGAAATATGCATTTTGGGACACCTAAATGAGGAATGAGAAACACAAATAAATTGTTTTTTATTGATTGGGAGACACCGTTAGTCAACCAAATCCTACAGACCAAAAAGTGGAATCTGGAACTAAAATGAGTCCTATAAAGATCAGAAGAGAAACTTCATGTCCCCAAATGCATAAAACATAATTTTAAAGAGTAAGAATGGTCATAACAATGAATACCACTCGAAATATGCATTGTGGGACAACTAAATGAGGAATGAGAAGCTTAAATACCTTGTTTCTTACTCATTAAGAGACACCGTTAATAAAAAAATCCGATATACCAAAAAGAGAATCTGGAACTGAAATGAGTCCAATGAAGATCAGAAAACTTACTTCATGTCCCAAATGCCTAATGAATAATTTTAAGGAGTAAGAATGGTCATCACAATGAATAACACTAGAAATATGCATTGTGGGATACCTAAAAGAGGAATGAGAAGTATAAATACCTTGTTTCTTACTCATTGAGAGAAACCGTTAATAAAAAAAATCCAATATACCAAAAAGAGGAATCTGGAACTGAAATGAGTCCAATGAAGATCAGCAAACTAACTTCTTGTCCCAAAATGCATAATGCATAATTTTAAGGAGTAAGAATAGTCATAACAATGAATACCACTAGAAATATGCATTGTGGGACACCTAAATGAGGAATGAGAAGCATAAATACATAGTTTTTCATATATTGGGAGACACCGTTAATCAACCAAATCCTACAGACCAAAAAGTGGAATCTGGAACTAAAATGAGTCCTATAAAGATCAGAAAAGAAACTTCATGTCCCAAATGCATAAAAAATAATTTTAAAGAGTAAGAATGGTCATAACAATGAATACCACTCGGAATATGCATTGTGGGACAACTAAATGAGGAATCAGAAGCTTAAATACCTTGTTTCTTACTCATTAAGAGACACCGTTAATCAAAAAAATCCGATATACCAAAAAGAGAATCTGGAACTGAAGTGAGTCCAATGAAGATCAGAAAACTTACTTCTTGTCCCAAATGCCTAATGCATAATTTTAAGGAGTAAGAATGGTCATCACAATGAATAACACTAGAAATATGCATTGTGAGATACCTAAAAGAGGAATGAGAAGTATAAATACCTTGTTTCTTACTCATTGAGGGAAACCGTTAATCAAAAAAATCAAATATACCAAAAAGAGGAATCTGGAACTGAAATGAGTCCAATGAAGATCAGCAAACTAACTTCTGGTCCCAAAATGCATAATGCATAATTTTAAGGAGTAAGAATAGTCATAACAATGAATAACACTAGAAATATGCATTGTGGGATACCTAAAAGAGGAATGAGAAGTATAAATACCTTATTTCTTACTCATTGAGAGACACCGTTAATCAACAAAATCCAATATACCAAAAAGAGGAATCTGGAACTGAAATGAGTCCAATGAAGATCAGCAAACTAACTTCTTGTCCCAAAATGCATAATGCATAATTTTAAGGAGTAAGAATAGTCATAACAATGAATACCACTAGAAATATGCATTGTGGGACACCTAAATGAGGAATGAGAAGCATAAATACATAGTTTTTCATTTATTGGGAGACACCGTTAATCAAGCAAATCCTACAGACCATAAAGTGGAATCTGGAACTAAAATGAGTCCTATAAAGATCAGAAAAGAAACTTAATGTCCCCAAATGCATAAAAAATAATTTTAAAGAGTAAGAATGGTGATAACAATGAATACCACTCGAAATATGCATTGTGGGACAACTAAATGAGGAATCAGAAGCTTAAATACCTTGTTTCTTACTCATTAAGAGAGACCGTTAATCAAAAAAATCCGATATACCAAAAAGAGAATCTGGAACTGAAATGAGTCCAATGAAGATCAGAAAACTTACTTCTTGTCCCAAATGCCTAATGCATAATTTTAAGGAGTAAGAATGGTCATCACAATGAATAACACTAGAAATATGCATTGTGGGATACCTAAAAGAGGAATGAGAAGTATAAATACCTTGTTTCTTACTCATTGAGAGAAACCGTTAATCAACAAAATCCAATATACCAAAAAGAGGAATCTGGAACTGAAATGAGTCCAATGAAGATCAACATACTAACTTCTTGCCCCAAAATGCATAATGCATAATTTTAAGGAGTAAGAATAGTCATAACAATGAATACCACTAGAAATATGCATTGTGGGACACCTAAATGAGGAATGAGAAGCATAAATACATAGTTTTTCATTTATTGGGAGACACCGTTATTCAACCAAATCCTATAGACCAAAAAGTGGAATCTGGAACTAAAATGTGTCCTATAAATGTCAGAAAAGAAACTTCATAACCCTAAATGCATAAAACATAATTTTAAAGAATAAGAATGGTCATAACAATGAATACTACTAGAAATATGCATTGTGGGACAACTAAGTGAGGAATGAGAAGCATAAATACCTTGTTTCTTACTCATTAAGAGACACTGTAATCCACAAAATCCGATTTACCAAAAAGAGGAATCTGGAACTGAAATGAGTCCAAAGAAGCTCAAAAAACTAACCTCTTGTTCCAAATCCATAATGCATAATGCATAATTTTATGGAGGAATGAGAATCATAAATACATTGTTTTTCATTAATTGGGAGACACCGCGAATCAACCAAAATCTATAGGCCAAAAAGTGGAATCTGGTCCTAAAATAAGTTCTATAAAGATCAGAAAAGAAACTTCATGTCCCCAAATGCATAAAATATAATTTAAAAGAGTAAGAATGATCATAACAATGAATACCACTAGAAATATGCATTGTGGGACAACTAAATGAGGAATGAGAAGCATAAATACCTTGTTTCTTACTCATTGAGAGAAACCGTTAATCAACAAAATACAATATACCAAAAAGAGGAATCTGGAACTGAAATGAGTCCAATGAAGATCAACAAACTAACTTCTTGTCCCAAAATGCATAATGCATAATTTTAAGGACTAAGAATGGTCATAACAATGAATACCACAAGAAATATGCATTGTGGGACACCTAAATGAGGAATAAGAAGCATAAATACATAGTTTTTCATTGATTGGGAAACACCGTTAATCAACAAAATCCAATAGACCAAAAAGTAGAATCTGGAACTAAAATGAGTCCTATAAAGATCAGAAAAGAAACTTCATGTCCCCAAATGCATAAAATATAATTTAAAATGGTAAGAATTGTCATAACAATGAATACCACGAGAATTATGCATTGTGGGACACCTAAACGAGGAATGAGAACCATAAATACCTTGTTTCTTACTCATTGAGAGACACTGTTAATCAACAGAATCCAATATACAAAAAAAAGAATCAGGAACTGAAATGAGTCCAATGAAGATCAGAAAACTAACTTCTTGTCCCCAAATGCATAATGCATAATTTTAAGGAGTAAGAATGGTCATAACATTGAATACCACTAGAAATATGCATTTTGGGACACCTAAATGAGGAATGAGAAACACAAATAAATTGTTTTTTATTGATTGGGAGACACCGTTAGTCAACCAAATCCTACAGACCAAAAAGTGGAATCTGGAACTAAAATGAGTCCTATAAAGATCAGAAAAGAAACTTCATGTCCCCAAATGCATAAAACAAAATTTTAAAGAGTAAGAATGGTCATAACAATGAATACCACTCGAAATATGCATTGTGGGACAACTAAATGAGGAATGAGAAGCTTAAATACCTTGTTTCTTACTCATTAAGAGACACCGTTAATAAAAAAATCCGATATACCAAAAAGAGAATCTGGAACTGAAATGAGTCCAATGAAGATCAGAAAACTTACTTCTTGTCCCAAATGCCTAATGAATAATTTTAAGGAGTAAGAATGGTCATCACAATGAATAACACTAGAAATATGCATTGTGGGATACCTAAAAGAGGAATGAGAAGTATAAATACCTTGTTTCTTACTCATTGAGAGAAACCGTTAATAAAAAAAATCCAATATACCAAAAAGAGGAATCTGGAACTGAAATGAGTCCAATGAAGATCAGCAAACTAACTTCTTGTCCCAAAATGCATAATGCATAATTTTAAGGAGTAAGAATAGTCATAACAATGAATACCACTAGAAATATGCATTGTGGGACACCTAAATGAGGAATGAGAAGCATAAATACATAGTTTTTCATTTATTGGGAGACACCGTTAATCAACCAAATCCTACAGACCAAAAAGTGGAATCTGGAACTAAAATGAGTCCTATAAAGATCAGAAAAGAAACTTCATGTCCCAAATGCATAAAAAATAATTTTAAAGAGTAAGAATGGTCATAACAATGAATACCACTCGGAATATGCATTGTGGGACAACTAAATGAGGAATCAGAAGCTTAAATACCTTGTTTCTTACTCATTAAGAGACACCGTTAATCAAAAAAATCCGATATACCAAAAAGAGAATCTGGAACTGAAGTGAGTCCAATGAAGATCAGAAAACTTACTTCTTGTCCCAAATGCCTAATGCATAATTTTAAGGAGTAAGAATGGTCATCACAATGAATAACACTAGAAATATGCATTGTGAGATACCTAAAAGAGGAATGAGAAGTATAAATACCTTGTTTCTTACTCATTGAGAGAAACCGTTAATCAAAAAAATCAAATATACCAAAAAGAGGAATCTGGAACTGAAATGAGTCCAATGAAGATCAGCAAACTAACTTCTGGTCCCAAAATGCATAATGCATAATTTTAAGGAGTAAGAATAGTCATAACAATGAATACCACTAGAAATATGCATTGTGGGACACCTAAATGAGGAATGAGAAGCATAAATACATAGTTTTTCATTTATTGGGAGACACCGTTAATCAACCAAATCCTACAGACCAAAAAGTGGAATCTGGAACTAAAATGAGTCCTATAAAGATCAGAAAAGAAACTTAATGTCCCCAAATGCATAAAAAATAATTTTAAAGAGTAAGAATGGTGATAACAATGAATACCACTCGAAATATGCATTGTGGGACAACTAAATGAGGAATCAGAAGCTTAAATACCTTGTTTCTTACTCATTAAGAGAGACCGTTAATCAAAAAAATCCGATATACCAAAAAGAGAATCTGGAACTGAAATGAGTCCAATGAAGATCAGAAAACTTACTTCTTGTCCAAAATGCCTAATGCATAATTTTAAGGAGTAAGAATGGTCATCACAATGAATAACACTAGAAATATGCATTGTGGGATACCTAAAAGAGGAATGAGAAGTATAAATACCTTGTTTCTTACTCATTGAGAGAAACCGTTAATCAACAAAATCCAATATACCAAAAAGAGGAATCTGGAACTGAAATGAGTCCAATGAAGATCAACATACTAACTTCTTGCCCCAAAATGCATAATGCATAATTTTAAGGAGTAAGAATAGTCATAACAATGAATACCACTAGAAATATGCATTGTGGGACACCTAAATGAGGAATGAGAAGCATAAATACATAGTTTTTCATTTATTGGGAGACACCGTTATTCAACCAAATCCTATAGACCAAAAAGTGGAATCTGGAACTAAAATGTGTCCTATAAATGTCAGAAAAGAAACTTCATAACCCTAAATGCATAAAACATAATTTTAAAGAATAAGAATGGTCATAACAATGAATACTACTAGAAATATGCATTGTGGGACAACTAAGTGAGGAATGAGAAGCATAAATACCTTGTTTCTTACTCATTAAGAGACACTGTAATCCACAAAATCCGATTTACCAAAAAGAGGAATCTGGAACTGAAATGAGTCCAAAGAAGCTCAAAAAACTAACCTCTTGTTCCAAATCCATAATGCATAATGCATAATTTTATGGAGGAATGAGAATCATAAATACATTGTTTTTCATTAATTGGGAGACACCGCGAATCAACCAAAATCTATAGGCCAAAAAGTGGAATCTGGTCCTAAAATAAGTTCTATAAAGATCAGAAAAGAAACTTCATGTCCCCAAATGCATAAAATATAATTTAAAAGAGTAAGAATGATCATAACAATGAATACCACTAGAAATATGCATTGTGGGACAACTAAATGAGGAATGAGAAGCATAAATACCTTGTTTCTTACTCATTGAGAGAAACCGTTAATCAACAAAATACAATATACCAAAAAGAGGAATCTGGAACTGAAATGAGTCCAATGAAGATCAACAAACTAACTTCTTGTCCCAAAATGCATAATGCATAATTTTACGGATAAGAATGGTCATAACAATGAATACCACAAGAAATATGCATTGTGGGACACCTAAATGAGGAATAAGAAGCATAAATACATAGTTTTTCATTGATTGGGAAACACCGTTAATCAACAAAATCCAATAGACCAAAAAGTAGAATCTGGAACTAAAATGAGTCCTATAAAGATCAGAAAAGAAACTTCATGTCCCCAAATGCATAAAATATAATTTAAAATGGTAAGAATGGTCATAACAATGAATACCACGAGAATTATGCATTGTGGGACACCTAAACGAGGAATGAGAAGCATAAATACCTGGTTTCTTACTCATTGAGAGACACCGTTAATCAACAGAATCCAATATACCAAAAAAAGAATCATGAACTGAAATGAGTCCAATGAAGATCAAAAAACTAACTTCTTGTCCCCAAATGCATAATGCACAATTTTAAGGAGCAAGAATGGTAATAACATTGAATACCACTAGAAATATGCATTTTGGGACACCTAAATGAGGAATGAGAAACATAAATAAATTGTTTTTTATTGATTGGGAGACACCGTTAGTCAACCAAATCTTATAGAACAAAAAGTAGAATCTGGAAGTAAAATGATTCATATAAATATCAGAAAAGATATTACATGTCCCCAAATGCATAAAATATAATTTTAAAGAGTAAGGATTGTCATAACAATGAATACCACTAGAAATATGCATTGTGGGACAACTAAATGAGGAATGAGAAGCATAAATACCTTGTTTCTTACTCATTAAGAGACACCGTTAATCCACAAAATCCGATTTACCAAAAAGAGGAATCTGGAACTGAAATGAGTCCAATGAAGATCCGAAAACTAACTTCTTGTCCCAAAATGCATAATGCATAATTTTAAGGAGTAAGAATGGTCATAACATTGAATACCACTGGAAATATGCATTTTGGGACACCTAAATGAGGAATGAGAAACATAAATAATTTGTTTTTTGTTGATTGGGCGACACCGTTAGTCAACCAAATCCTATAGAACAAAAACTAGAATCAGGAACTAAAATGATTCTTATAAATATCAGAAAAGATACTACATGTCCCCAAATGCATAAAACATAATTTTAAAGAGTAAGAATGGTCATAACAATGAATACCACTAGAAATATGCATGGTGGGACAACAAAATGAGGAATGAGAAGCATAAATACCTTGTTTCTTACTCATTAAGAGACACCGTTACTCCACAAAATCCAATATACCAATAAAAAGAATCAGGAAATGAAATGAGTCCCATGAAGATCAGAAAACTAACTTCTTGTCCCCAAATGCATAATGCATAATTTTAAGGAGTAAGAATGGTCATAACATTGAATACCACTAGAAATATGCATTTTGGGACACCTAAATGAGGAATGAGAAACATAAATAAATTGTTTTTTATTGATTGGGAGACACCGTTAGTCAACCAAATCTTATAGAACAAAAAGTAGAATCTGGAACTAAAATGATTCCTATAAATATCAGAAAAGATATTACATGTCCCCAAATGCATAAAACATAATTTTAAAGAGTAAGAATGGTCATAACAATGAATACCACTAGAAATATGCATTGTGGGACAACTAAATGAGGAATGAGAAGCATAAATACCTTGTTTCTTACTCATTAAGAGACACCATTAATCCACAAAATCCGATTTACCAAAAAGAGGAATCTGGAACTAAAATGAGTCCAATGAAGATCCGAAAACTAACTTCTTATCCCAATATGCATAATGCATAATTTTAAGGAGTAAGAATGGTCATAACATTGAATACCACTGGAAATATGCATTTTGGGACACCTAAATGAGGAATGAGAAACATAAATAAATTGTTTTTTGTTGATTGGGAGACACCGTTAGTAAACCAAATCCTATAGAACAATAACTAGAATCAGGAACTAAAATGATTCTTATAAATATCAGAAAAGATACTACATGTCCCCAAATGCCTAATGCATAATTTTAAGGAGTAAGAATGGTCATAACAATGCATACCACTAGAAATATGCATTGTGGGACACCTAAATGAGGAACGAGAAGCATAAATACATAGTTTTTCATTGATTTGGAGACACCGTTATTCAACCAAATCCTATAGACCAGAAAGTGGAATCAGGAACTAAAAATTAGTCCTACAAACATCAGAAAAGAAACTTCATGTCCTCAAATGCATAAAACATAATTTTAAAGAGTAAGAATGGTCATAACATACCACTAGAAATTTGCATTGTGGGACAACTAAATGAGGAATGAGAAGCTTAAACACCTTGTTTCTTACTCATTAAGAGACACCGTTAATCAACAAAATCTGATATCCCAAAAAGAGAATCTGGAACTGAAATGAGTCCAGTGAAGATCAGAAAACTTACTTCTTGTCCCAAATGCCTAATGCATACTTTTAAGGAGTAAGAATGGTTATCACAATGAATAACACTAGAAATATGCATTGTGGGATACCTAAACGAGGAATGAGAAGTATAAATACCTTGTTTCTTACTCATTGAGAGACACCGTTAATCAAGAAAATCCAATATACCAAAAAGAGGAATCTGGAACTGAAATGAGTCCAATGAAGATCAGCAAACTAACTTCTTGTCCGAAAATGCATAATGCATAATTTTATGGAGTAAGAATGGTCATAACAATGAATACCACTAGAAATATGCATTGTGGGACACCTAAATGAGGAATGAGAAGCAAAAATACATAGTTTTTCATTGATTGGGAGACACCGTTATTCAACCAAATCCTATAGACCAAAAAGTGGAATCTGGAACTAAAATGAGTCCTATAAACATCAGAAAAGAAACTTCATGTCCCCAAATGCATAAAATATAATTTAAAAGAGTAAGAATGGTCATAACAATAAATACCACTAGAATTATGCATTGTGGGACACCTAAACGAGGAATGAGAAGCATAAATACCTTGTTTCTTACTCATTGAGAGACACCGTTAATCAACAGAATCCACTATACCAAAAAAAATAATCAGGAACTGAAATGAGTCCAATGAAGATCAGAAAACAAACTTCTTGTCCCCAAATGCATAATGTATAATTTTAAGGAGTAAGAATGGTCATAACATTGAATACCACTAGAAATATGCATTTTGGGACACCTAAATGAGGAATGAGAAACATAAATAAATTGTTTTTTATTGATTGGGAGACATCGTTAGTCAACCAAATCCTATAGAACAAAAAGTAGAATCTGGAACTAAAATGATTCCTATAAATATCAGAAAAGATACTACATGTCCCCAAATGCATAAAACATAATTTTAAAGAGTAAAAATGGTCATAACAATGAATACCACTAGAAATATGCATTGTGTGACAACTAAATGAGGAATGAGAAGCATAAATACCTTGTTTCTTACTCATTAAGAGACACCGTTAATCCACAATATCCGATTTACCAAAAAGAGGAATCTGGAACTGAAATGAGTCCAATGAAGATCCGAAAACTAACTTCTTATCCCAAAATGCATAATGCATAATTTTAAGGAGTAAGAATGGTCATAACATTGAATACCACTGGAAATATGCATTTTGGGACACCTAAATGAGGAATGAGAAACATAAATAAATTGTTTTTTGTTGATTGGGAGACACCGTTAGTCAACCAAATCCTATAGAACAAAAACTAGAATCAGCAGCTAAAATGATTCTTATAAATATCAGAAAAGATGCTACATGTCCCCAAATGCCTAATGCATAATTTTAAAGAGTAAGAATGGTCATCACAATGAATACCACTAGAAATATGCATTGTGGGACCACTAAATGAGGAATCAGAAGTATAAATACCTTGTTTCTTACTCATTAAGAGACACCGTTAATACACAAAATCCAATATACCAAAAAAAAAGAATCAGGAACTGAAATGAGTCCCATGAAGATCAGAAAACTAACTTCTTGTCCCCAAATGCATAATAGATAATTTTAAGGAGTAAGAATGGTCATAACAATGAATACCACTAGAAATATGCATTGTGGGACACCTAAATGGGGAATCAGAAGCATAAATACATTGTTTTTCATTGATTGTGAGACACAATTAATCAACCAAATCGTACAGACCAAAAAGAGGAATCTGGAACTAAAATGAGTCCTATAAATATCAGAAAAGAAACTTTATGTCCCCAAATGCATAAAACATAATTTTAAAGAGTAAGAATGGTCATAACAATGAATACCACTCGAAATATGCATTATGGGACAACTAAATGAGGAATGAGAAGTTTAAATACCTTGTTTCTTACTCATTAAGAGACACAGTTAATCAAAAAAATCCGATATACCAAAAAGAGAATTTGGAACTGAAATGAGTCAATTGAAGATCAGAAAACTTACTTCTTGTCCCAAATGCCTAATGCATAATTTTAAGGACTAAGAATGGTCATCACAATGAATAACACTAGAAATATGCATTGTGGGATGCCTAAATGAGGAATGAGTGATGCCTAAATGAGGAATGAGTAGTATAAATGCCTTGTTTCTTACTCATTGAGAGACACCGTTAATCAACAAAATCCAATACACCAAAAAGAGGAATCTGGAACTGAAATGAGTCCAATGAAAATCAGCAAACTAACTTCTTGTCCCAAAATGCATAATGCATAATTTTGAGTAAGAATGGTCATAACAATGAATACCACTAGAAATATGCATTGTGGGACACCTAAATGAGGAATGAGAAGCATAAATACATAGTTTTTCATTGATTTGGAGACACCGTTATTCAACCAAATCCTATAGACCAAAAAGGGGAATCAGGAACTAAAAATGAGTCCTACAAACATCAGAAAAGAAACTTCATGTTCCCAAATGCATAAAACATAATTTTAAAGAGTAAGAATTGTCATAACAATGAATACCACTAGAAATTTGCATTCTGGGGCAACTAAATGAGGAATGAGAAGAATAAACACCTTGTTTCTTACTCATTGAGAGACACCGTTAATCAACAAAATCCAATATCCCAGAAAGAGGAATCTGGAACTGAAATGAGTCCAGTGAAGATCAACAAACTAACTTCTTGTCCCAAAATGCATAATGCATAATTTTAAGGAATGAAAATAGTCATAACAATGAATACCACTAGAAACCGTTAATCAACCAAATCCTATAGGCCAAAATGTTGAATCTGGAACTAAAATGAATCCTATAAAGATCAGAAAAGAAACTCCATGTCCCCAAATACATAAAACATAATTTAAAAGAGAAAGAATGACCATAACAATTAATACCACTAGAAATTTGCATTGCGGGACAACAAAACAAGGAATCAGAAGCATAAATACCTTGTTTCTTACTCATTGAGAGACAACATTAATCAACATGATCCAATATACACAAAAAAAGAATCAGGAACTGAAATGATTCCCGTGGAGATCAGAAAACTAACTGCTTCTCCCCAAATGCATAATAGATAATTTTAAGCTGTAATAATGGTCATAACAATGAATACCACTAGAAATATGCATTGTGGGACACCTAAATGGGGAATCAGAAGCATAAATACATTGTTTTTCATTGATTGGGAGACACCATTAATCAACCAAATCCTACAGACCAAAAAGTGGAATCGGGAACTAAAATGAGTCCTATAAAGATCAGAAAATAAACTTCATGTCCCCAAATGCATAAAACATAATTTTGAAGAGTAAGAATGGTCATAACAATGAATACCACTCGAAATATGCATTGTGGGACAACTAAATGAGGAATGAGAAGCTTAAATACCTTGTTTCTAACTCATTAAGAGACCCCGTTAATCAAAAAAATCCGATATACCAAAAAGAGAATCTGGAACTGAAATGAGTCCAATGAAGATCAGAAAACTTACTTCTTGTCCCAAATGCCTAATGCATAATTTTAAGGAGTAAGAATGGTCATCACAATGAATAACACTAGAAATATGCATTGTGGGATACCTAAATGAGGAATGAGATGTATAAATACCTTGTTTCTTACTCATTGAGAGACACCGTTAATCAACAAAATCCAATATACCAAAAAGAGAAATCTGGAACTGAAATGAGTCCAATGAAGATCACCAAACTAACGTCTTGTCCCAAAATGCATAATGCAAAATTTTGAGTAAAAATGGTCATAACAATGTATACCACTAGAAATGTGCATTGTGGGACACCTAAATGAGGAATGAGAAGTATAAGTACATAGTTTTTCATTGATTGGGAGACACCGTTATTCAACCAAATCCTATAGACCAAAAAGTGGAATCTGGAACTAAAATGAGTCCTATAAACATCAGAAAAGAAACTTCATGTCCCCAAATGCATAAAACATAATTTTAAAGAGTAAGAATTGTCATAACAATGAATACCACTAGAAATATGCATTGTGGGGCAACTAAATGAGGAATGAGAAGCATAAACACCTTGTTTCTTACTCATTGAGAGACACCGTTAATCAACAAAATCCAATATACCAAAAAGAGAAATCTGGAACTGAAATGAGTCCAGTGAAGATCAACAAACTAACTTCTTGTCCCAAAATGCATAATGCATAATTTTAAGGAGTAAGAATAGTCATAACAATGAATACCACTCGAAACCGTTAATCAACCAAATCCTATAGACCAAAAAGTTGAATCTGGAACTAAAATGAATCCTATAAAGATCAGAAAAGAAACTCCATGTCCCCAAATACATAAAACATAATTTAAAAGAGAAAGAATGGCCATAACAATTAATACCACTAGAAATATGTATTGTGGGACAACTAAACAAGGAATGAGAAGCATAAATACCTTGTTTCTTACTTATTGAGAGACAACGTTAATCAACAGGATCTAATATACCAAAAAATGAGTCAGGAACTGAAATGAGTCCCATGAAGATCAGAAAACTAACTTCTTGTCCCCCAATGCATAATAGATAATTTTAAAGAGTAAGAATGGTCATAACAATGAATACCACTAGAAATATGCATTGTGGGACACCTAAATGGAGAATCAGAAGCATATATACATAGTTTTTCATTGATTGGGAGACACCGTTATTCAACCAAATCCTATAGACCAAAAAGAAACTTCATGTCCCCAAATGCATAAAACATAATTTTAAAGAGTAAGAATTGTCATAACAATGAATACCACTAGAAATATGCATTGTGGGGCAACTAAATGAGGAATGAGAAGCATAAACACCTTGTTTCTTACTCATTGAGAGACACCGTTAATCAACAAAATCCAATATACCAAAAAGAGGAATCTGAAACTGAAATGAGTCCAGTGAAGATCAACAAACTAACTTCTTGTCCCAAAATGCATAATGCATAATTTTAAGG
This sequence comes from Iljinskaea planisiliqua, assembly GCA_900108845.1. Classification (NCBI taxonomy): domain Eukaryota; kingdom Viridiplantae; phylum Streptophyta; class Magnoliopsida; order Brassicales; family Brassicaceae; genus Iljinskaea; species Iljinskaea planisiliqua. The sequence continues at coordinate 73,540 of FNXX01000048.1, read as the reverse complement.
AGTAAGAATGGTCATAACAATGAATACCACTAGAATTATGCATTGTGGGACACCTAAACGAGGAATGAGAAGCATAAACACCTTGTTTCTTACTCATTGAGAGACACCGTTAATCAACAGAATCCAATATACCAAAAAAAAGAATCAGGAACTGAAATGAGTCCAATGAAGATCAGAAAACAAACTTCTTGTCCCCAAATGCATAATGCATAATTTTAAGGAGTAAGAATGGTCATAACATTGAATACCACTAGAAATATGCATTTTAGGACACCTAAATGAGGAATGAGAAACATAACTAAATTGTTTTTTATTGATTGGGAGACACCGTTAATCAACCAAATCCTATAGAACAAAAAGTAGAATCTGGAACTAAAATGATTCCTATAAATATCAGAAAAGATACTACATGTCCCCAAATGCATAAAACATAATTTTAAAGAGTAAGAATGGTCATAACAATGAATACCACTAGAAATATGCATTGTGGGAAAAATAAATGAGGAATGAGAAGCATAAATACCTTGTTTCTTACTCATTAAGAGACACCGTTAATCAACAAAATCCGATTTACCAAAAAGAGGAATCTGGAACTGAAATGAGTCCAATGAAGATCCGAAAACTAACTTCTTGTCCCAAAATGCATAATGCACAATTTTAAGGAGTAAGAATGGTCATCACATTGAATACCACTGGAAATATGCATTTGGGGGACACCTAAATGAGGAATGAGAAACATAAATAAATTGTTTTTTGTTGATTGGGAGACACCGTTAGTCAACCAAATCCTATAGAACAAAAAGTAGAATCAGGAACTAAAATGATTCCTATAAATATCAGAAAAGATACTACATGTCCCCAAATGCAAAAAACATAATTTTAAAGAGTAAGAATGGTCATAACAATGATTACCACTAGAAATATGCATTGTGGTACAACTAAATGAGGAATGAGAAGCATAAATACCTTGTTTCTTACTCATTAAGAGACACCGTTAATCCACAAAATCCGATATACCGAAAAGAGGAATCAGAAACTGTAATGAGTCCAATTAAGATCAGAAAACTAACTTCTTGTCCCCAAATGCATAATGCATAATTTTAAGGAGTAGGAATGGTCATAACAATGAATACCACTAGAAATATGCATTGTGGGACACCTAAATGAGGAATGAGAAGCATAAATACATAGTTTTTCATTGATTGGGAGACACCGTTATTCAACCAAATCCTATAGACCAAAAAGTGGAATCTGGAACTAAAATGAGTCCTATAAAGATCAGAAAAGAAACTTCATGTCCCCAAATGCATAAAACATAATTTTAAAGAGTAAGAATGGTCATAACAATAAATACGACTACAAATATGCATTGTGGGACAACTAAATGAGGAATGAGAAGCATAAATACCTTGTTACTTACTCATTGAGAGACACCATTAATCAACAAAATCCAATATACCAAAAACAGGAATCTGGAACTGAAATGAGTCCAATGAAGATCAACAAACTAACATCTTGTCCCAAAATTCATAATGAATAATTTTAAGGAGTAAAAATGGTCATAAAAATGAATACCACTAGAAATATGCATTGTGGGACACCTAAATGAGGAATAAGAAGCATAAATACATAGTTTTTCATTGATTGTGAAACACCGTTAATCAACAACATCCTATAGACCAAAAAGTTGAATCTGTAACTAAAATGAATCCTATAAAGATCAGAAAAGAAACTCCATGTCCCCAAATACATAAAACATAATTTAAAAGAGAAAGAATGGCCATAACATTTCATACCACTAGAAATATGCATTTTGGGACAACTAAAATGAGGAATGAGCAGCTTAAATACCTTGTTTCTTACTCATTAAGATACATCGTTAATCAAAAAAATCCGATATACCAAAAAGAGAATCTGTAACTGAAATGAGTCTAATGAAGATCAGAAAACATACTTCTTGTCCCGAATGCCTAATGCATAATTTTAAGGAGTAAGAATGGTCATCACAATGAATAACACTAGAAATATGCATTGTGGGATACCTAAAAGAGGAATGAGAAGTATAAATACCTTGTTTCTTACTCATTGAGAGAAACCGTTAATCAACAAAATCCAATATACCAAAAAGAGGAATCTGGAACTGAAATGAGTCCAATGAAGATCAGCAAACTAACTTCTTGTCCCAAAATGCATAATGCATAATTTTAAGGAGTAAGAATAGTCATAACAATGAATACCACTAGAAATATGCATTGTGGGACACCTAAATGAGGAATGAGAAGCATAAATACATAGTTTTTCATTTATTGGGAGACACTGTTATTCAACCAAATCCTATAGACCAAAAAGGGGAATCAGGAACTAAAAATGAGTCCTACAAACATCAGAAAAGAAACTTCATGTTCCCAAATGCATAAAACATAATTTTAAAGAGTAAGAATTGTCATAACAATGAATACCACTAGAAATTTGCATTCTGGGGCAACTAAATGAGGAATGAGAAGAATAAACACCTTGTTTCTTACTCATTGAGAGACACCGTTAATCAACAAAATCCAATATCCCAAAAAGAGGAATCTGGAACTGAAATGAGTCCAGTGAAGATCAACAAACTAACTTCTTGTCCCAAAATGCATAATGCATAATTTTAAGGAATAAAAATAGTCATAACAATGAATACCACTAGAAACCGTTAATCAACCAAATCCTATAGGCCAAAATGTTGAATCTGGAACTAAAATGAATCCTATAAAGATCAGAAAAGAAACTCCATGTCCCCAAATACATAAAACATAATTTAAAAGAGAAAGAATGACCATAACAATTAATACCACTAGAAATTTGCATTGCGGGACAACAAAACAAGGAATCAGAAGCATAAATACCTTGTTTCTTACTCATTGAGAGACAACATTAATCAACATGATCCAATATACACAAAAAAAGAATCAGGAACTGAAATGATTCCCGTGGAGATCAGAAAACTAACTGCTTCTCCCCAAATGCATAATAGATAATTTTAAGCTGTAATAATGGTCATAACAATGAATACCACTAGAAATATGCATTGTGGGACACCTAAATGGGGAATCAGAAGCATAAATACATTGTTTTTCATTGATTGGGAGACACCATTAATCAACCAAATCCTACAGACCAAAAAGTGGAATCGGGAACTAAAATGAGTCCTATAAAGATCAGAAAATAAACTTCATGTCCCCAAATGCATAAAACATAATTTTGAAGAGTAAGAATGGTCATAACAATGAATACCACTCGAAATATGCATTGTGGGACAACTAAATGAGGAATGAGAAGCTTAAATACCTTGTTTCTTACTCATTAAGAGACCCCGTTAATCAAAAAAATCCGATATACCAAAAAGAGAATCTGGAACTGAAATGAGTCCAATGAAGATCAGAAAACTTACTTCTTGTCCCAAATGCCTAATGCATAATTTTAAGGAGTAAGAATGGTCATCACAATGAATAACACTAGAAATATGCATTGTGGGATACCTAAATGAGGAATGAGATGTATAAATACCTTGTTTCTTACTCATTGAGAGACACCGTTAATCAACAAAATCCAATATACCAAAAAGAGAAATCTGGAACTGAAATGAGTCCAATGAAGATCACCAAACTAACGTCTTGTCCCAAAATGCATAATGCAAAATTTTGAGTAAAAATGGTCATAACAATGTATACCACTAGAAATGTGCATTGTGGGACACCTAAATGAGGAATGAGAAGTATAAGTACATAGTTTTTCATTGATTGGGAGACACCGTTATTCAACCAAATCCTATAGACCAAAAAGTGGAATCTGGAACTAAAATGAGTCCTATAAACATCAGAAAAGAAACTTCATGTCCCCAAATGCATAAAACATAATTTTAAAGAGTAAGAATTGTCATAACAATGAATACCACTAGAAATATGCATTGTGGGGCAACTAAATGAGGAATGAGAAGCATAAACACCTTGTTTCTTACTCATTGAGAGACACCGTTAATCAACAAAATCCAATATACCAAAAAGAGAAATCTGGAACTGAAATGAGTCCAGTGAAGATCAACAAACTAACTTCTTGTCCCAAAATGCATAATGCATAATTTTAAGGAGTAAGAATAGTCATAACAATGAATACCACTCGAAACCGTTAATCAACCAAATCCTATAGACCAAAAAGTTGAATCTGGAACTAAAATGAATCCTATAAAGATCAGAAAAGAAACTCCATGTCCCCAAATACATAAAACATAATTTAAAAGAGAAAGAATGGCCATAACAATTAATACCACTAGAAATATGTATTGTGGGACAACTAAACAAGGAATGAGAAGCATAAATACCTTGTTTCTTACTTATTGAGAGACAACGTTAATCAACAGGATCTAATATACCAAAAAAAGAGTCAGGAACTGAAATGAGTCCCATGAAGATCAGAAAACTAACTTCTTGTCCCCCAATGCATAATAGATAATTTTAAAGAGTAAGAATGGTCATAACAATGAATACCACTAGAAATATGCATTGTGGGACACCTAAATGGAGAATCAGAAGCATATATACATAGTTTTTCATTGATTGGGAGACACCGTTATTCAACCAAATCCTATAGACCAAAAAGAAACTTCATGTCCCCAAATGCATAAAACATAATTTTAAAGAGTAAGAATTGTCATAACAATGAATACCACTAGAAATATGCATTGTGGGCCAACTAAATGAGGAATGAGAAGCATAAACACCTTGTTTCTTACTCATTGAGAGACACCGTTAATCAACAAAATCCAATATACCAAAAAGAGGAATCTGAAACTGAAATGAGTCCAGTGAAGATCAACAAACTAACTTCTTGTCCCAAAATGCATAATGCATAATTTTAAGGAGTAAGAATGGTCATAACAATGAATACCACTAGAATTATGCATTGTGGGACACCTAAACGAGGAATGAGAAGCATAAACACCTTGTTTCTTACTCATTGAGAGACACCGTTAATCAACAGAATCCAATATACCAAAAAAAAGAATCAGGAACTGAAATGAGTCCAATGAAGATCAGAAAACAAACTTCTTGTCCCCAAATGCATAATGCATAATTTTAAGGAGTAAGAATGGTCATAACATTGAATACCACTAGAAATATGCATTTTAGGACACCTAAATGAGGAATGAGAAACATAACTAAATTGTTTTTTATTGATTGGGAGACACCGTTAATCAACCAAATCCTATAGAACAAAAAGTAGAATCTGGAACTAAAATGATTCCTATAAATATCAGAAAAGATACTACATGTCCCCAAATGCATAAAACATAATTTTAAAGAGTAAGAATGGTCATAACAATGAATACCACTAGAAATATGCATTGTGGGAAAAATAAATGAGGAATGAGAAGCATAAATACCTTGTTTCTTACTCATTAAGAGACACCGTTAATCAACAAAATCCGATTTACCAAAAAGAGGAATCTGGAACTGAAATGAGTCCAATGAAGATCCGAAAACTAACTTCTTGTCCCAAAATGCATAATGCACAATTTTAAGGAGTAAGAATGGTCATCACATTGAATACCACTGGAAATATGCATTTGGGGGACACCTAAATGAGGAATGAGAAACATAAATAAATTGTTTTTTGTTGATTGGGAGACACCGTTAGTCAACCAAATCCTATAGAACAAAAAGTAGAATCAGGAACTAAAATGATTCCTATAAATATCAGAAAAGATACTACATGTCCCCAAATGCAAAAAACATAATTTTAAAGAGTAAGAATGGTCATAACAATGATTACCACTAGAAATATGCATTGTGGTACAACTAAATGAGGAATGAGAAGCATAAATACCTTGTTTCTTACTCATTAAGAGACACCGTTAATCCACAAAATCCGATATACCGAAAAGAGGAATCAGAAACTGTAATGAGTCCAATTAAGATCAGAAAACTAACTTCTTGTCCCCAAATGCATAATGCATAATTTTAAGGAGTAGGAATGGTCATAACAATGAATACCACTAGAAATATGCATTGTGGGACACCTAAATGAGGAATGAGAAGCATAAATACATAGTTTTTCATTGATTGGGAGACACCGTTATTCAACCAAATCCTATAGACCAAAAAGTGGAATCTGGAACTAAAATGAGTCCTATAAAGATCAGAAAAGAAACTTCATGTCCCCAAATGCATAAAACATAATTTTAAAGAGTAAGAATGGTCATAACAATAAATACGACTACAAATATGCATTGTGGGACAACTAAATGAGGAATGAGAAGCATAAATACCTTGTTACTTACTCATTGAGAGACACCATTAATCAACAAAATCCAATATACCAAAAACAGGAATCTGGAACTGAAATGAGTCCAATGAAGATCAACAAACTAACATCTTGTCCCAAAATTCATAATGAATAATTTTAAGGAGTAAAAATGGTCATAAAAATGAATACCACTAGAAATATGCATTGTGGGACACCTAAATGAGGAATAAGAAGCATAAATACATAGTTTTTCATTGATTGTGAAACACCGTTAATCAACAACATCCTATAGACCAAAAAGTTGAATCTGTAACTAAAATGAATCCTATAAAGATCAGAAAAGAAACTCCATGTCCCCAAATACATAAAACATAATTTAAAAGAGAAAGAATGGCCATAACATTTCATACCACTAGAAATATGCATTTTGGGACAACTAAAATGAGGAATGAGCAGCTTAAATACCTTGTTTCTTACTCATTAAGATACATCGTTAATCAAAAAAATCCGATATACCAAAAAGAGAATCTGTAACTGAAATGAGTCTAATGAAGATCAGAAAACATACTTCTTGTCCCGAATGCCTAATGCATAATTTTAAGGAGTAAGAATGGTCATCACAATGAATAACACTAGAAATATGCATTGTGGGATACCTAAATGAGGAATGAGAAGTATAAATACCTTGTTTCTTACTCATTGAGAGACACCGTTAATCAACAAAATCCAATATACCAAAAAGAAGAATCTGGAACTGAAATGAGTCCAATGAAGATCAGAAAACTAACTTCTTGTCCCCAAATGCATAATGCATAATTTTAAGGAGTAAGAATGGTCATAACAATGAATACCACTAGAAATATGCCTTGTACGAGACCTAAATGAGGAATGAGAGGCATAAATACATTGTTTTTCCTTGATTGGGAGACACTATTAATCAACCAAATCCTATAGACCAAATAGTGGAATCTGGAACTAGAATGAGTCCTATAAAGATCAGATAAGAAACTTAATGTCCCCAAATGCTTAAAACATAATTTTAAAGAGTAAGAATGGTCATAACACTGACTACCCCTAGAAATATGCATTGTGGGACAACTAAATGAGGAATGAGAAGCATAAATATCTTATTTCTTACTCATTAAGAGACACCGTTAATCAACAAAATCCAATATACCAAAAAGAAGAATCTGGAACTGAAATAAGTCCAGTGAAGATCAACAAACTAACTTCTTGTCTCAAAATGCATAATGCATAATTTTAAGGAGTAAGAATGGTCATAACAATGAATACCACTAGAAACCGTTAATCAACCAAATCCTATAGACCAAAAACTTGAATCTGGAACTAAAATGAATCCTATAAAGATCAGAAAAGAAACTCCATGTCCCCAAATACATAAAACATAATTTAAAAGAGAAAGAATGGCCATAACAATTAATACCACTAGAAATATGCATTGTGGGACAATTAAATGAGGAATGAGAAGTATAAATAATTTGTTTCTTACTCATTGAGAGACACCGTTAATCAACAAAATCCAAAATACCAAAAAGAGGAATCTGGAACTGAAATGAGTCCAATGAAGATCAGCAAACTAACTTCTTGTCCCAAAATGCATAATGCATAATTTTAAGGAGTAAGAATAGTCATAACAATGAATACCACTAGAAATATGTATTGTGGGACACCTAAATGAACAATGAGAAGCATAAATACATAGTTTTTCATTGATTGGGAGACGCCGTTATTCAACCAAATCATATAGACCAAAAAGTGGAATCTGGAACTAAAATGAGTCCTATAAACATCAGAAAAGAAACTTCATGTCCCCAAATGCATAAAACATAATTTTAAAGAGTAAGAATTGTCATAACAATGAATACCACTAGAAATATGCATTGTGGGCCAACTAAATGAGGAATGAGAAGCATAAACACCTTGTTTCTTACTCATTGAGAGACACCATTAATCAACAAAATCCAACATACCAAAAAGAGGAATCTGGAACTGAAATGAGTCCAGTGAAGATCAACAAACTAACTTCTTGTCCCAAAATACATAATGCATAATTTTAAGGAGTAAGAATAGTCATAACAATGAATACCACTAGAAACCGTTAATCAACCAAATCCTATAGACCAAAAAGTTGAATCTGGAACTAAAATGAATCCTATAAAGATCAGAAAAGAAACTCCATGTCCCCAAATACATAAAACATAATTTAAAAGAGAACGAATGACCATAACAATTAATACCACTAGAAATATGCATTGTGGGACAACTAAACAAGGAATGAGAAGCATAAATACCTTGTTTCTTACTCATTGAGAGACAACGTTAATCAACAGGATCCAATATACCAAAAAAAGGAATCAGGAACTGAATTGAGTCCCATGGAGATCAGAATACTAACTTCTTGTCCCCAAATGCATAATAGATAATTTTAAGGAGTAAGAATGGTCATAACAGTGAATACCACTAGAAATATGCATTGTGGGACACCTAAATGGGGAATCAGAAGCATAAATACATTGTTTTTCATTGATTGGGAGACACCATTAATCAACCAAATCCTACAGACCAAAAAGTGGAATCTGGAACTAAAATAAGTCATATAAATGTCAGAAAAGAAACTTCATGTCCCCAAATGCATAAAACATAATTTTAAAGAGTAAGAATGGTCATAACAATAAATACGACTACAAATATGCATTGTGGGACAACTAAATGAGGAATGAGAAGCATAAATACCTTTTTTCTTACTCATTAAGAGACACCGTTAATCAACAAAATCCAATATACCAAAAAGAAGAATCTGGAACTGAAATAAGTCCAGTGAAGATCAACAAACTAACTTCTTGTCCCAAAATGCATAATGCATAATTTTAAGGAGTAAGAATGGTCATAACAATGAATACCACTAGAAACCGTTAATCAACCAAATCCTATAGACCAAAAACTTGAATCTGGAACTAAAATGAATCCTATAAAGATCAGAAAAGAAACTCCATGTCCCCAAATACATAAAACATAATTTAAAAGAGAAAGAATGGCCATAACAATTAATACCACTAGAAATATGCATTGTGGGACAATTAAATGAGGAATGAGAAGTATAAATACTTTGTTTCTTACTCATTGAGAGACACCGTTAATCAACAAAATCCAAAATACCAAAAAGAAGAATCTGGAACTGAAATGAGTCCAATGAAGATCAGCAAACTAACTTCTTGTCCCAAAATGCATAATGCATAATTTTAAGGAGTAAGAATGGTCATAACAATGAATACCACTAGAAATATGTATTGTGGGACACCTAAATGAGGAATGAGAAGCATAAATACATAGTTTTTCATTGATTGGGAGATGCCGTTATTCAACCAAATCATATAGACCAAAAAGTGGAATCTGGAACTACAATGAGTCCTATAAACATCAGAAAGAAACTTCATGTCCCCAAATGCATAAAACATAATTTTAAAGAGTAAGAATGGTCATAACAATGAATACCACTCGAAATATGCATTGTGGGACAACTAAATGAGGAATGAGAAGCATAAATACATAGTTTTTCATTGATTGGGAGACACCGTTATTCAACCAAATCCTATAGACCAAAAAGTGGAATCTGGAACTAAAATAAGTCCTATAAACATCAGAAAAGAAACTTCATGTCCCCAAATGCATAAAACATAATTTTAAAGAGTAAGAATGGTCATAACAATGAATACCACTCGAAATATGCATTGTGGGACAACTAAATGAGGAATGAGAAGCTTAAATACCTTGTTTCTTACTCATTAAGAGACACCGTTAATAAAAAAAAAATCCGATATATCAAAAAGAGAATCAGGAACTGAAATGAGTCCAATGAAGATCAGAAAACATACTTCTTGTCCCAAATGCCTAATGCATAATTTTAAGGAGTAAGAATGGTCATCACAATGAATAACACTAGAAACAGTTAATCAACCAAATCCTATAGACCAAAAAGTTGAATCTGGAACTAAAATGAATCCTATAAAGATCAGAAAAGAAACTCCTTGTCCCCAAATACATAAAACATAATTTAAAAGAGAAAGAATGGCCATAACAATTAATATCACTAGAAATATGCATTGTGGGACAACTAAACAAGGAATGAGAAGCATAAATACCTTGTTTCTTACTCATTGATAGACAACGTTAATCAACAGGATCCAATATACCAAAAAAAAGAATCAGGAACTGAAATGCATAATAGATAATTTTAAGGAGTAAGAATGGTCATAACAATGAATACCACTAGAAATATGCATTGTGGGACACCTAAATGGGGAATCAGAAGCATAAATACATTGTTTTTCATTGATTGGGAGACACCATTAATCAACCAAATCCTACAGACCAAAAAGTGGAATCTGGAACTAAAATAAGTCATATAAATGTCAGAAAAGAAACTTCATGTCCCCAAATGCATAAAACATAATTTTAAAGAGTAAGAATGGTCATAACAATGAATACCACTCGAAATATGCATTGTGGGACAACTAAATGAGGAATGAGAAGCTTAAATACTTTGTTTCTTACTCATTAAGAGACACCGTTAATAAAAAAAAATCCGATATACCAAAAAGAGAATCAGGAACTGAAATGAGTCCAATGAAGATCAGAAAACATACTTCTTGTCCCAAATGCCTAATGCATAATTTTAAGGAGTAAGAATGGTCATCACAATGAATACCACTAGAAATATGCATTGTGGGACAATTAAATGAGGAATGAGAAGTATAAATACTTTGTTTCTTACTCATTGAGAGACACCGTTAATCAACAAAATCCAAAATACCAAAAAGAGGAATCTGGAACTGAAATGAGTCCAATGAAGATCAGCAAACTAACTTCTTGTCCCAAAATGCATAATGCATAATTTTAAGGAGTAAGAATGGTCATAACAATGAATACCACTAGAAATATGTATTGTGGGACACCTAAATGAGGAATGAGAAGCATAAATACATAGTTTTTCATTGATTGGGAGATGCCGTTATTCAACCAAATCATATAGACCAAAAAGTGGAATCTGGAACTACAATGAGTCCTATAAACATCAGAAAGAAACTTCATGTCCCCAAATGCATAAAACATAATTTTAAAGAGTAAGAATGGTCATAACAATGAATACCACTCGAAATATGCATTGTGGGACAACTAAATGAGGAATGAGAAGCATAAATACATAGTTTTTCATTGATTGGGAGACACCGTTATTCAACCAAATCCTATAGACCAAAAAGTGGAATCTGGAACGAAAATGAGTCCTATAAACATCAGAAAAGAAACTTCATGTCCCCAAATGCATAAAACATAATTTTAAAGAGTAAGAATGGTCATAACAATGAATACCACTCGAAATATGCATTGTGGGACAACTAAATGAGGAATGAGAAGCTTAAATACCTTGTTTCTTACTCATTAAGAGACACCGTTAATCAAAAAAAAATCCAATATATCAAAAAGAGAATCAGGAACTGAAATGAGTCCAATGAAGATCAGAAAACATACTTCTTGTCCCAAATGCCTAATGCATAATTTTAAGGAGTAAGAATGGTCATCACAATGAATAACACTAGAAACAGTTAATCAACCAAATCCTATAGACCAAAAAGTTGAATCTGGAACTAAAATGAATCCTATAAAGATCAGAAAAGAAACTCCTTGTCCCCAAATACATAAAACATAATTTAAAAGAGAAAGAATTGCCATAACAATTAATATCACTAGAAATATGCATTGTGGGACAACTAAACAAGGAATGAGAAGCATAAATACCTTGTTTCTTACTCATTGATAGACAACGTTAATCAACAGGATCCAATATACCAAAAAAAAGAATCAGGAACTGAAATGCATAATAGATAATTTTAAGGAGTAAGAATGGTCATAACAATGAATACCACTAGAAATATGCATTGTGGGACACCTAAATGGGGAATCAGAAGCATAAATACATTGTTTTTCATTGATTGGGAGACACCATTAATCAACCAAATCCTACAGACCAAAAAGTGGAATCTGGAACTAAAATAAGTCATATAAATGTCAGAAAAGAAACTTCATGTCCCCAAATGCATAAAACATAATTTTAAAGAGTAAGAATGGTCATAACAATGAATACCACTCGAAATATGCATTGTGGGACAACTAAATGAGGAATGAGAAGCTTAAATACTTTGTTTCTTACTCATTAAGAGACACCGTTAATAAAAAAAAATCCGATATACCAAAAAGAGAATCAGGAACTGAAATGAGTCCAATGAAGATCAGAAAACATACTTCTTGTCCCAAATGCCTAATGCATAATTTTAAGGAGTAAGAATGGTCATCACAATGAATAACACTAGAAATATGCATTGTGGGATACCTAAATGAGGAATGAGAAGTATAAATACCTTGTTTCTTACTCATTGAGAGACACCGTTAATCAACAAAATCCAATATACCAAAAAGAGGAATCTGGAACTGAAATGAGTCCAATGAAGATCAGCAAACTAACTTCTTGTCCCAAAATGCATAATGCATAATTTTAAGGAGTAAGAATGGTCATAACAATGAATACCACTAGAAATATGCATTGTGGGACACCTAAATGAGGAATGAAAAGCATAAATACATAGTTTTTCATTGATTGGGAGACACCGTTATTCAACCAAATCCTATAGACCAAAAAGTGGAATCTGGAACTAAAATGAGTCCTATAAACATCAGAAAAGATATTTCTTGTCCGCAAATGCATAAAACATAATTTTAAAGAGTAAGAATTGTCATAACAATGAATACCACTAGAAATATGCATTGTGGGGCAACTAAATGAGGAATGAGAAGCATAAACACCCTGTTTCTTACTCATTGAGAGACACCGTTAATCAACAAAATCCAATATACCAAAAAGAGGAATCTGGAACTGAAATAAGTCCAGTGAAGATCAACAAACTAACTTCTTGTCCCAAAATGCATAATGCATAATTTTAAGGAGTAAGAATGGTCATAACAATGAATACCACTAGAAACCGTTAATCAACCAAATCCTATAGACCAAAAAGTTGAATCTGGAACTAAAATGAATCCTCTAAAGATCAGAAAAGAAACTCCATGTCCCCAAATACATAAAACATAATTTAAAAGAGAAAGAATGGCCATAACAATTAATACCACTAGAAATATGCATTGTGGGAAAATTAAATGAGGAATGAGAAGTATAAATACTTTGTTTCTTACTCATTGAGAGACACCGTTAATCAACAAAATCCAAAATACCAAAAAGAGGAATCTGGAACTGAAATGAGTCCAATGAAGATCAGCAAACTAACTTCTTGTCCCAAAATGCATAATGCATAATTTTAAGGAATAAGAATGGTCATAACAATGAATACCACTAGAAATATGTATTGTGGGACAACTAAATGAGGAATGATAAGCATAAATACATAGTTTTTCATTGATTGGGAGACACCGTTATTCAACCAAATCCTATAGACCAAAAAGTGGAATCTGGAACTAAAATGAATCCTATAAACATCAGAAAAGAAACTTCATGTCCCCAAATGCATAAAACATAATTTTAAAGAGTAAGAATTGTCATAACAATGAATACCACTAGAAATATGCATTGTGGGCCAACTAAATGAGGAATGAGAAGCATAAACACCTTGTTTCTTACTCATTGAGAGACACCGTTAATCAACAAAATCCAACATACCAAAAAGAGGAATCTGGAACTGAAATGAGTCCAGTGAAGATCAACAAACTAACTTCTTGTCCCAAAATACATAATGCATAATTTTAAGGAGTAAGAATAGTCATAACAATGAATACCACTAGAAACCGTTAATCAACCAAATCCTATAGACCAAAAAGTTGAATCTGGAACTAAAATGAATCCTATAAAGATCAGAAAAGAAACTCCATGTCCCCAAATACATAAAACATAATTTAAAAGAGAAAGAATGACCATAACAATTAATACCACTAGAAATATGAATTGTGGGACAACTAAACAAGGAATGAGAAGCATAAATACCTTGTTTCTTACTCATTGAGAGACAACGTTAATCAACAGGATCCAATATACCAAAAAAAAGAATAAGGAACTGAAATGAGTCCCATGGAGATCAGAATACTAACTTCTTGTCCCCAAATGCATAATAGATAATTTTAAGGAGTAAGAATGGTTATAACAATGAATATCACTAGAAATATGCATTGTGGGACACCTAAATGGGGAATCAGAAGCATAAATAAATTGTTTTTCATTGATTGGGAGACACCATTAATCAACCAAATCCTACAGACCAAAGTGGAATCTGGAACTAAAATAAGTCATATAAATGTCAGAAAAGAAACTTCATGTCCCCAAATGCATAAAACATAATTTTAAAGAGTAAGAATGGTCATAACAATGAATACCACTCGAAATATGCATTCTGGGACAACTAAATGAGGAATGAGAAGCTTAAATACCTTGTTTCTTACTCATTAAGAGACACCGTTAATAAAAAAAAATCCGATATACCAAAAAGAGAATCAGGAACTGAAATGAGTCCAATGAAGATCAGAAAACATACTTCTTGTCCCAAATGCCTAATGCATAATTTTAAGGAGTAAGAATGGTCATCACAATGAATAACACTAGAAATATGCATTGTGGGATACCTAAATGAGGAATGAGAAGTATAAATACCTTGTTTCTTACTCATTGAGGGACACCGTTAATCAACAAAATCCAATATACCAAAAAGAGGAATCTGGAACTGAAATGATTCCAACGAAGATCAGCAAAACTAACTTATTGTCCCAAAATGCATAATGCATAATTTTAAGGAGTAAGAATGGTCATAAGAATGAATACCACTAGAAATATGCATTGTGGGACACCTAAATGAGGAATGAGAAGCATAAATACATAGTTTTTCATTGATTGGGAGAAACCGTTATTCAACCAAATCCTATAGACTAAAAAGTGGAATCTGGAACTACAATGAGTCCTATAAAGATCAGAAAAGAAACTTCATGTCCCCAAATGCATAAAACATAAATTTAGAGAGTAAGAATTGTCATAACAATGAATACCCTTAGAAATATGCATAGTGGTACAACTAAATGAGGAATGAGAAGCATAAACACCCTGTTTCTTACTCATTGAGAGACACCGTTAATCAAAAAAATCCAACATACCAAAAAGAGGAATCTGGAACTGAAATAAGTCCAGTGAAGATCAACAAACTAACTTCTTGTCCCAAAATGCATAATGCATAATTTTAAGAAGTAAGAATGGTCATAACAATGAATACCACTAGAAACCGTTAATCAACCAAATCCTATAGACCAAAAAGTTGAATCTGGAACTAAAATGAATCCTATAAAGATCAGAAAAGAAACTCCATGTCCCCAAATACATAAAACATAATTTAAAAGAGAAAGAATGGCCACAACAATTAATACCACTAGAAATATGCATTGTGGGACAACTAAATTGAGGAATGAGAAGCATAAATACCTCGTTTCTTACTCATTGAGAGACACCGTTAATCAACAAAATCCAATATACCAAAAAGAGGAATCTGGAACTGAAATGAGTCCAATGAAGATCAGCAAACTAACTTCTTGTCTCCGAATGCATAATGCATAATTTTAAGGAGTAAGAATGGTCATAACAATGAATACCACTAGAAATATGCCTTGTAGGATACCTAAATGAGGAATGAGAGGCATAAATACATTGTTTTTCCTTGATTGGGAAACACTGTTAATCAACCAAATCCTATAGACCAAAAAGTGGAATCTGGAACTGAAATGAGTCCAAGGAATATCAGAAAACTAACTTCTTGTCCCCAAATGCATAATGCATAATTTTAAGGAGTAAGAATGGTCATAACAATGAATACCACTAGAAATATGTATTGTGGGACAA
Source organism: Iljinskaea planisiliqua (assembly GCA_900108845.1). Classification (NCBI taxonomy): domain Eukaryota; kingdom Viridiplantae; phylum Streptophyta; class Magnoliopsida; order Brassicales; family Brassicaceae; genus Iljinskaea; species Iljinskaea planisiliqua. The sequence goes on along the minus strand of FNXX01000048.1, from coordinate 57,306 downwards.
CTAAATGAGGAATGAGAAGCATAAATACATAGTTTTTCATTGATTGGGAGACACCGTTATTCAACCAAATCCTATAGACCAAAAAGTGGAATCTGGAACTAAAATGAGTCCTATAAACATCAGAAAAGAAACTTCATGTCCCCAAATGCATAAAACATAATTTTAAAGAGTAAGAATTGTCATAACAATGAATACCACTAGAAATATGCATTGTGGGCCAACTAAATGAGGAATGAGAAGCATAAACACCTTGTTTCTTACTCATTGAGAGACACCGTTAATCAACAAAAGCCAACATACCAAAAAGAGGAATCTGGAACTGAAATGAGTCCAGTGAAGATCAACAAACTAACTTCTTGTCCCAAAATACATAATGCATAATTTTAAGGAGTAAGAATAGTCATAACAATGAATACCACTAGAAACCGTTAATCAACCGAATCCTATAGACCAAAAAGTTGAATCTGGAACTAAAATGAATCCTATAAAGATCAGAAAAGAAACTCCATGTCCCCAAATACATAAAACATAATTTAAAAGAGAAAGAATGACCATAACAATTAATACCACAAGAAATATGCATTGTGGGACAACTAAACAAGGAATGAGAAGCATAAATACCTTGTTTCTTACTCATTGAGAGACAACGTTAATCAACAGGATCCAATATACCAAAAAAAAGAATCAGGAACTGAAATGAGTCCCATGGAGATCAGAATACTAACTTCTTGTCCCCAAATGCATAATAGATAATTTTAAGGAGTAAGAATGGTCATAACAATGAATATCACTAGAAATATGCATTGTGGGACACCTAAATGGGGAATCAGAAGCATAAATACATTGTTTTTCATTGATTGGGAGACACCATTAATCAACCAAATCCTACAGACCAAAGTGGAATCTGGAACTAAAATAAGTCATATAAATGTCAGAAAAGAAACTTCATGTCCCCAAATGCATAAAACATAATTTTAAAGAGTAAGAATGGTCATAACAATGAATACCACTCGAAATATGCATTCTGGGACAACTAAATGAGGAATGAGAAGCTTAAATACCTTGTTTCTTACTCATTAAGAGACACCGTTAATAAAAAAAAATCCGATATACCAAAAAGAGAATCAGGAACTGAAATGAGTCCAATGAAGATCAGAAAACATACTTCTTGTCCCAAATGCCTAATGCATAATTTTAAGGAGTAAGAATGGTCATCACAATGAATAACACTAGAAATATGCATTGTGGGATACCTAAATGAGGAATGAGAAGTATAAATACCTTGTTTCTTACTCATTGAGAGACACCGTTAATCAACAAAATCCAATATACCAAAAAGAGGAATCTAGAACTGAAATGAGTCCAACGAAGATCAGCAAAACTAACTTATTGTCCCAAAATGCATAATGCATAATTTTAAGGAGTAAGAATGGTCATAAGAATGAATACCACTAGAAATATGCATTGTGGGACACCTAAATGAGGAATGAGAAGCATAAATACATAGTTTTTCATTGATTGGGAGAAACCGTTATTCAACCCAATCCTATAGACCAAAAAGTGGAATCTGGAACTACAATGAGTCCTATAAAGATCAGAAAAGAAACTTCATGTCCCCAAATGCATAAAACATAAATTTAAAGAGTAAGAATTGTCATAACAATGAATACCCTTAGAAATATGCATTGTGGTACAACTAAATGAGGAATGAGAAGCATAAACACCCTGTTTCTTACTCATTGAGAGACACCGTTAATCAAAAAAATCCAACATACCAAAAAGAGGAATCTGGAACTGAAATAAGTCCAGTGAAGATCAACAAACTAACTTCTTGTCCCAAAATGCATAATGCATAATTTTAAGAAGTAAGAATGGTCATAACAATGAATACCACTAGAAACCGTTAATCAACCAAATCCTATAGACCAAAAAGTTGAATCTGGAACTAAAATGAATCCTATAAAGATCAGAAAAGAAACTCCATGTCCCCAAATACATAAAACATAATTTAAAAGAGAAAGAATGGCCATAACAATTAATACCACTAGAAATATGCATTGTGGGACAACTAAATTGAGGAATGAGAAGCATAAATACCTCGTTTCTTACTCATTGAGAGACACCGTTAATCAACAAAATCCAATATACCAAAAAGAGGAATCTGGAACTGAAATGAGTCCAATGAAGATCAGCAAACTAACTTCTTGTCTCCGAATGCATAATGCATAATTTTAAGGAGTAAGAATGGTCATAACAATGAATACCACTAGAAATATGCCTTGTAGGACACCTAAATGAGGAATGAGAGGCATAAATACATTGTTTTTCCTTGATTGGGAAACACTGTTAATCAACCAAATCCTATAGACCAAAAAGTGGAATCTGGAACTGAAATGAGTCCAAGGAATATCAGAAAACTAACTTCTTGTCCCCAAATGCATAATGCATAATTTTAAGGAGTAAGAATGGTCATAACATTGAATACCACTAGAAATATGCATTGTGGGACACCTAAATGAGGAATGAGAAACATAAATAAATTGTTTTTTATTGATTGGTAGACACCGTTAATCAACCAAATCCTATAGAACAAAAAGTATAATCTGGAACTAGAATGAGTCCTATAAATATCATAAAAGATAGTCCATGTCCCCAACTGCATAAAACATAATTTTAAAGAGCAAGAATGGTCATAACAATGAATACCACTAGAAACATGCATTGTGGGATACGAAAATGAGAAATGAGAAGCATAAATACATTGTTTTTCATTTATTGGGAGTCATTGTTAATCAACCAAATCCTATAGGCCAAAAAGTTGAATCTGGAACTAAAATGAGTCCTATAAATATCAGAAAAGAAACTTCATGTCCCCAAATGCATAAAACATATTTTTAAAGAGTAAGAATGGTCATAACAACGAATACCACTAGAAATATGCATTCTGGGACACCTGAATGAGGAATGAGAAGCATAAATACCTTGTTTCTTACTCATTAAGAGATACCGTTAATCAACAAAATCCGATATACCAAAAAGAGGAATCTGGAACTGAAATGATTCCAATGAAGATCAGAAAACTAACTTCTTGTCCCCAAATGCATAATGCATAATTATAAGGAGTAAGAATGTTCATAACAATGAATAACACTAGAAATGTGCATTGTGGGACACTTAAATGAGGAATGAGAAGCAAAAATACCTTGTTTCTTACTTATTGAGAAACACCGTTAATCAACAAAATCCAATATACCAAAAAGAGGAATCTGGAACTGAAATGGGTCCAATGAAGATCAGAGAACTAACTTCTTGTCCTCAAATGCATAATGCATAATGCATAATTTTAAGGAGGAATGAGAAGCATAAATACATTATTTTCATTGATTGGAAGGCACCGCTAATCAACCAAATCCTATAGGCCAAAAAGTGGAATCTGGAACTAAAATAAGTCCTATAAAGATCAGAAAAGAAACTTCATGTCCCCAAATGCATAAAACATAATTTTAAAGCGTAAGAATGGTCATAACAACGAATACCACTAGAAATATGCATTTTGGGACACCAAAATGAGGAATGAGAAGTATAAAGACATTGTTTTCCATTTATTGGGAGTCATTGTTAATCAACCAAATCATATAGGCCAAAAAGTGGAATCTGGAACTAAAATGAGTCCTGCAAAGATCAGAAAAGAAACTTCATGTCCCCAAATGCATAAAACATAATTTTAAAGAGTAAGAATGGTCATAACAACAAATACCACAAGAAATATGCATTATGGGACACCTAAATAAGGAATGAGAAGCATAAATACCTTGTTTCTTACTCATTAAGAAACACCGTTTATCCTTAAAATCCGATATACCAAAAAGAGGAATCTGGAACTGAAATGAGTCCAATGAAGATCAGCAAACTAATTTCTTGTCTCCGAATGCATAATGCATAATTTTAAGGAGTAAGAATGGTCATACCAATGAATACCACTAGAAATATGCATTGTGGGACACCTAAATGAGGAATAAGAAGCATAAATACATAGTTTTGCATTGATTGGGAAACATCGTTAATCAATAAAATCCTATAGACCAAAAAGTCAAATCTGGAACTGAAATGAGTCCAATGAAGATCAGAAAAGAAACTTCATGTCCCCAAAATGCATAATGCATAATTTTAAGGAGTAAGAATGGTCATACCAATAAATACCACTAGAAATATGCATTGTGGAACACCTAAATGAGGAATAAGAAGCATAAATACATCGTTTTTCATTGATTGGGAAACACCGTTTATCAATAAAATCCTATAGACAAAAAATTCGAATCTGGAACTGAAATGAGTCCAATGAAGATCAGAAAACTAACTTCTTGTCCCCAAAAGCATAATGCATAATTTTAAGATGTAAGAATGGTCATAACATTGAATACCACTAGAAATATGCATTGTGGGACACCTAAATGAGGAATGAGAAACATAAATAAATTGTTTTTTATTGATTGGGAGACACCGTTAATCAACCAAATCCTATAGAACAAAAAGTTGAATTTGGAACTAAAATGAGTCCTATAAATATCATAAAAGATAGTCGATGTCCCCAACTGCATAAAACATAATTTTAAAGAGCAAGAATGGTCATAACAATGAATACCACTAGAAATATGCATTGTGGGACACCAAAATGAGGAATGAGAAGTATAAATCCATGGTTTTTCATTTATTTGGAGTCATTGTTAATCAACAAAATCATATAGGCCAAAAAATGGAATCTGGAACTAAAATGAGTCCTACAAAGATCAGAAAAGAAACGTCATGCCCCCAAATGCATAAAACCTAATTTTAAAGAGTAAGAATGGTCATAACAACGAATACCACTAGAAATATGCATTGTGGGACACCAAAATGAGGAATGAGAAGTATAAAGACATTGTTTTCAATTTATTGGGAATCATTGTTAATCAACCAAATCATATAGGCCAAAATGTAGAATCTGGAACTAAAATGAGTCCTCCAAATATCAGAAAAGAAATTTCATGTCCCCAAATGCATAAAACCTAATTTTAAAGAGTAAGAATGGTCATAACAACGAATACCACTAGAAATATGCATTCTGGGACACCTAAATGAGGAATGAAAACCATAAATACCTTGTTTCTTACTCATTAAGAGACACCGTTAATCCACCAAATCCGATATACCAAAAACACGAATCTGGAACTGAAATGAGGCCAATGAAAATCAGCAAACTGACTTCTTGTCCCAAAATGCATAATGCATAATTTTAAGGAGTAAGAATGGTCATACCAATGAATACCACTAGAAATATGCATTGTGGGACACCTAAATGAGGAATAAGAAGCATAAATACATAGTTTTTCATTGATTGGGAAACACCGTTAATCAATAAAATCCTATAGACAAAAAGTCGAATCTTGAACTGAAATGAGTCCAATGAAGATCAGAAAACTAACTTCTTGTCCCCAAATGCATAATGCATAATTTTAAGAAATAAGAATGGTCATAACATTGAATACCACTAGAAATATGCATTGTGGGACACCTAAATGAGGAATGAGAAACATAAATAAATTGTTTTTTATTGATTGGGAGACACCGTTAATCAACCAAGTCCTATAGAACAAAAAGTTGAATTTGGAACTAAAATGAGTCCTATAAATATCATAAAAGATAGTCGATGTCCCCAACTACATAAAACATAATTTTAAAGAGCAAGAATGGTTATAACAATGAATACCACTAGATATATGCATTGTGGGATACGAAAATGAGAAATGAGAAGCGTAAATACATTGTTTTTCATTTATTGGGAGTCATTGTTAATCAACTAAATCCTATAGGCGAAAAAGTGGAATCTGGAACTAAAATAAGTCCTATAAAGATAAGAAAAAAACTTTATGTCCCTAAATGCATAAAACATAATTTAAAAGAGTAAGAATGGTCATAACAACGAATACCACTAGAAATATGCATTGTGGGACACCAAAATGAGGAATGAGAAGTATAAATCCATTGTTTTTCATTTATTTGGAGTCATTGTTAATCAACAAAATAATATTGGGCAAAAAGTGGAATCTGGAACTAAAATGAGTCCTACAAAGATCAGAAAAGAAATGTCATGCCCTCAAATGCATAAAACCTAATTTTAAAGAGTAAGAATGGTCATAACAACGAATACCACTAGAAATACGCATTGTGGGACACCAAAATGAGGAATGAGAAGTATAAAGACATTGTTTTCCATTTATTGGGAATCATTGTTAATCAACCAAATCATATAGGCCAAAAAGAAGAATCTGGAACTAAAATTAGTCCTACAAAGATCAGAAAAGAAACTTCACGTCCCCAAATGCATAAAACCTAATTTTAAAGAGTAAGAATGGTCATAACAACGAATACCACTAGAAATATGCATTTTGGGACACCTAAATGAGGAATGAGAAGCATAAATACCTTGTTTCTTACTCATTAAGAGACATCGTTAATCCACAAAATCCCATATACCAAAAAGACGAATCTGGAACTGAAATGAGGCCAATGAAGATCAGCAAACTGACTTCTTGTCCCAAAATGCATAATGCATAATTTTAAGGAGTAAGAATGGTCATACCAATGAATACCACTAGAAATATGCATTGTGGGACACCTAAATGAGGAATAAGAAGCATAAATACATAGTTTTTCATTGATTGGGAAACACCGTTAATCAATAAAATCCTATAGACCAAAAAGTCGAATCTGGAACTGAAATGAGTCCAATGAGGATAAGAAAACTAACTTCTTGTCCCCATATGCATAATGCATAATTTTAAGGAGTAAGAATGGTCATAACATTGAATACCACTAGAAATATGCATTGTGGGACACCTAAATGAGGAATGAGAAACATAAAGAAATTGTTTTTTATTGATTGGGAGACACCGTTAATCAACCAAATCCTATAGAACAAAAAGTAGAATCTGGAACTAAATTGAGTCCTATAAATATCATAAAAGATACTCCATGTCCCCAACTGCATAAAACATAATTTTAAAGAGCAAGAATGGTTATAACAATGAATACCACTAGAAATATGCATTGTGGGATACGAAAATGAGAAATGAGAAGCGTAAATACATTGTTTTTCATTTATTAGGAGTCATTGTTAATCAACCAAATCCTATAGGCCAAAAACTGGAATCTGGAACGAAAATGAGTCTTATAAAGTCAGAAAAGAAACTTCATGTCCCCAAATGCATAAAACATAATTTTAAAGCGTAAAAATGGTCATAACAACAAATACTACTAGAAATATGCATTGTGGGACACCAAAATGAGGAATGAGAAGTATAAAGACATTGTTTTCCATTTATTGGGAGTCATTGTTAATCAACCAAATCATATAGGCCAAAAAGTGGAATCTGGAACTAAAATGAGTCCTACAAAGATCAAAAAAGAAACTTCATGTCCCCAAATGCATAAAACCTAATTTTAAAGAGTAAGAATGGTCATAACAACAAATACCACTAGAAATATGCATTCTGGGACACCTAAATGAGGAATGAGAAGCATAAATACCTTGTTTCTTACTCATTAAGAGACACCGTTAATCCACAAAATCCGATATTCCAAAAAGAGGAATCTGGAACTGAAATAAGTCCAATGAAGATTAGCAAACTAACTTATTGTCCCAAAATGCATAATGCATAATTTTAAGGAGTAAGAATGGTCAAACCAATGAATACCACTAGAAATATGCATTGTGGGACACCTAAATGAGGAATAAGAAGCATAAATACATAATTTTTCATTGATTGGGAAACACCGTACAAAAAAGTCGAATCTGGAACTGAAATGAGTCCAATGAAGATCAGAAAACTAACTTCTTGTCCCCAAATGCATAATGCATAATTTTAAGAAGTAAGAATGGTCATAACATTGAATACCACTAGAAATATGCATTGTGGGACACCTAAATGAGGAATGAGAAACATAACTAAATTGTTTTTTATTGATTGGGAGACACCGTTAACCAACCAAATCCTATAGAACAAAAAGTAGAATCTGGAACTAAAATGAGTCCTATAAATATCATAAAAGATAGTCGATGTCCCCAACTGCATAAAACATAATTTTAAAGAGCAAGAATGATCATAACAATGAATACCACTAGAAATATTCATTGTGGGATACGAAAATGAGAAATGAGAAGCATAAATATATTGTTTTTCATTTATTGGGAGTCATCGTTAATCAACCAAATCCTATAGGCCAAAAAGTGGAATCTGGAACTAAAATAAGTCCTATAAAGATCAGAAAAGAAACTTCATGTCCCCAAATGCATAAAACATAATTTTAAAGCGTAAGAATGGTCATAACAACGAATACCACTAGAAATATGCATTTTGGGACACCAAAATGAGGAATGAGAAGTATAAAGACATTGTTTTCCATTTATTGGGAGTCATTGTTAATCAACCAAATCATATAGGCCAAAAAGTGGAATCTGGAACTAAAATGAGTCCTGCAAAGATCAGAAAAGAAACTTCATGTCCCCAAATGCATAAAACATAATTTTAAAGAGTAAGAATGGTCATAACAACAAATACCACAAGAAATATGCATTATGGGAAACCTAAATAAGGAATGAGAAGCATAAATACCTTGTTTCTTACTCATTAAGAAACACCGTTTATCCTTAAAATCCGATATACCAAAAAGAGGAATCTGGAACTGAAATGAGTCCAATGAAGATCAGCAAACTAATTTCTTGTCTCCGAATGCATAATGCATAATTTTAAGGAGTAAGAATGGTCATACCAATGAATACCACTAGAAATATGCATTGTGGGACACCTAAATGAGGAATAAGAAGCATAAATACATAGTTTTGCATTGATTGGGAAACATCGTTAATCAATAAAATCCTATAGACCAAAAAGTCAAATCTGGAACTGAAATGAGTCCAATGAAGATCAGAAAAGAAACTTCATGTCCCCAAAATGCATAATGCATAATTTTAAGGAGTAAGAATGGTCATACCAATAAATACCACTAGAAATATGCATTGTGGAACACCTAAATGAGGAATAAGAAGCATAAATACATCGTTTTTCATTGATTGGGAAACACCGTTTATCAATAAAATCCTATAGACAAAAAATTCGAATCTGGAACTGAAATGAGTCCAATGAAGATCAGAAAACTAACTTCTTGTCCCCAAAAGCATAATGCATAATTTTAAGATGTAAGAATGGTCATAACATTGAATACCACTAGAAATATGCATTGTGGGACACCTAAATGAGGAATGAGAAACATAAATAAATTGTTTTTTATTGATTGGGAGACACCGTTAATCAACCAAATCCTATAGAACAAAAAGTTGAATTTGGAACTAAAATGAGTCCTATAAATATCATAAAAGATAGTCGATGTCCCCAACTGCATAAAACATAATTTTAAAGAGCAAGAATGGTCATAACAATGAATACCACTAGAAATATGCATTGTGGGACACCAAAATGAGGAATGAGAAGTATAAATCCATGGTTTTTCATTTATTTGGAGTCATTGTTAATCAACAAAATCATATAGGCCAAAAAATGGAATCTGGAACTAAAATGAGTCCTACAAAGATCAGAAAAGAAACGTCATGCCCCCAAATGCATAAAACCTAATTTTAAAGAGTAAGAATGGTCATAACAACGAATACCACTAGAAATATGCATTGTGGGACACCAAAATGAGGAATGAGAAGTATAAAGACATTGTTTTCCATTTATTGGGAATCATTGTTAATCAACCAAATCATATAGGCCAAAATGTAGAATCTGGAACTAAAATGAGTCCTCCAAATATCAGAAAAGAAATTTCATGTCCCCAAATGCATAAAACCTAATTTTAAAGAGTAAGAATGGTCATAACAACGAATACCACTAGAAATATGCATTCTGGGACACCTAAATGAGGAATGAAAACCATAAATACCTTGTTTCTTACTCATTAAGAGACACCGTTAATCCACCAAATCCGATATACCAAAAACACGAATCTGGAACTGAAATGAGGCCAATGAAAATCAGCAAACTGACTTCTTGTCCCAAAATGCATAATGCATAATTTTAAGGAGTAAGAATGGTCATACCAATGAATACCACTAGAAATATGCATTGTGGGACACCTAAATGAGGAATAAGAAGCATAAATACATAGTTTTTCATTGATTGGGAAACACCGTTAATCAATAAAATCCTATAGACAAAAAGTCGAATCTTGAACTGAAATGAGTCCAATGAAGATCAGAAAACTAACTTCTTGTCCCCAAATGCATAATGCATAATTTTAAGAAGTAAGAATGGTCATAACATTGAATACCACTAGAAATATGCATTGTGGGACACCTAAATGAGGAATGAGAAACATAAATAAATTGTTTTTTATTGATTGGGAGACACCGTTAATCAACCAAGTCCTATAGAACAAAAAGTTGAATTTGGAACTAAAATGAGTCCTATAAATATCATAAAAGATAGTCGATGTCCCCAACTACATAAAACATAATTTTAAAGAGCAAGAATGGTTATAACAATGAATACCACTAGATATATGCATTGTGGGATACGAAAATGAGAAATGAGAAGCGTAAATACATTGTTTTTCATTTATTGGGAGTCATTGTTAATCAACTAAATCCTATAGGCGAAAAAGTGGAATCTGGAACTAAAATAAGTCCTATAAAGATAAGAAAAAAACTTTATGTCCCTAAATGCATAAAACATAATTTAAAAGAGTAAGAATGGTCATAACAACGAATACCACTAGAAATATGCATTGTGGGACACCAAAATGAGGAATGAGAAGTATAAATCCATTGTTTTTCATTTATTTGGAGTCATTGTTAATCAACAAAATAATATTGGGCAAAAAGTGGAATCTGGAACTAAAATGAGTCCTACAAAGATCAGAAAAGAAATGTCATGCCCTCAAATGCATAAAACCTAATTTTAAAGAGTAAGAATGGTCATAACAACGAATACCACTAGAAATACGCATTGTGGGACACCAAAATGAGGAATGAGAAGTATAAAGACATTGTTTTCCATTTATTGGGAATCATTGTTAATCAACCAAATCATATAGGCCAAAAAGAAGAATCTGGAACTAAAATTAGTCCTACAAAGATCAGAAAAGAAACTTCACGTCCCCAAATGCATAAAACCTAATTTTAAAGAGTAAGAATGGTCATAACAACGAATACCACTAGAAATATGCATTTTGGGTCACCTAAATGAGGAATGAGAAGCATAAATACCTTGTTTCTTACTCATTAAGAGACATCGTTAATCCACAAAATCCCATATACCAAAAAGACGAATCTGGAACTGAAATGAGGCCAATGAAGATCAGCAAACTGACTTCTTGTCCCAAAATGCATAATGCATAATTTTAAGGAGTAAGAATGGTCATACCAATGAATACCACTAGAAATATGCATTGTGGGACACCTAAATGAGGAATAAGAAGCATAAATACATAGTTTTTCATTGATTGGGAAACACCGTTAATCAATAAAATCCTATAGACCAAAAAGTCGAATCTGGAACTGAAATGAGTCCAATGAGGATAAGAAAACTAACTTCTTGTCCCCATATGCATAATGCATAATTTTAAGGAGTAAGAATGGTCATAACATTGAATACCACTAGAAATATGCATTGTGGGACACCTAAATGAGGAATGAGAAACATAAATAAATTGTTTTTTATTGATTGGGAGACACCGTTAATCAACCAAATCCTATAGAACAAAAAGTAGAATCTGGAACTAAATTGAGTCCTATAAATATCATAAAAGATACTCCATGTCCCCAACTGCATAAAACATAATTTTAAAGAGCAAGAATGGTTATAACAATGAATACCACTAGAAATATGCATTGTGGGATACGAAAATGAGAAATGAGAAGCGTAAATACATTGTTTTTCATTTATTAGGAGTCATTGTTAATCAACCAAATCCTATAGGCCAAAAACTGGAATCTGGAACGAAAATGAGTCTTATAAAGTCAGAAAAGAAACTTCATGTCCCCAAATGCATAAAACATAATTTTAAAGCGTAAAAATGGTCATAACAACAAATACTACTAGAAATATGCATTGTGGGACACCAAAATGAGGAATGAGAAGTATAAAGACATTGTTTTCCATTTATTGGGAGTCATTGTTAATCAACCAAATCATATAGGCCAAAAAGTGGAATCTGGAACTAAAATGAGTCCTACAAAGATCAAAAAAGAAACTTCATGTCCCCAAATGCATAAAACCTAATTTTAAAGAGTAAGAATGGTCATAACAACAAATACCACTAGAAATATGCATTCTGGGACACCTAAATGAGGAATGAGAAGCATAAATACCTTGTTTCTTACTCATTAAGAGACACCGTTAATCCACAAAATCCGATATTCCAAAAAGAGGAATCTGGAACTGAAATAAGTCCAATGAAGATTAGCAAACTAACTTATTGTCCCAAAATGCATAATGCATAATTTTAAGGAGTAAGAATGGTCATACCAATGAATACCACTAGAAATATGCATTGTGGGACACCTAAATGAGGAATAAGAAGCATAAATACATAGTTTTTCATTGATTGGGAAACACCGTACAAAAAAGTCGAATCTGGAACTGAAATGAGTCCAATGAAGATCAGAAAACTAACTTCTTGTCCCCAAATGCATAATGCATAATTTTAAGAAGTAAGAATGGTCATAACATTGAATACCACTAGAAATATGCATTGTGGGACACCTAAATGAGGAATGAGAAACATAACTAAATTGTTTTTTATTGATTGGGAGACACCGTTAACCAACCAAATCCTATAGAACAAAAAGTAGAATCTGGAACTAAAATGAGTCCTATAAATATCATAAAAGATAGTCGATGTCCCCAACTGCATAAAACATAATTTTAAAGAGCAAGAATGATCATAACAATGAATACCACTAGAAATATTCATTGTGGGATACGAAAATGAGAAATGAGAAGCATAAATATATTGTTTTTCATTTATTGGGAGTCATCGTTAATCAACCAAATCCTATAGGCCAAAAAGTGGAATCTGGAACTAAAATGAGTCCTATAAAGATCAGAAAAGAAACTTCATGTCCCCAAATGCATAAAACATATTTTTAAATAGTAATAATGGTCATAACAACGAATACCACTAGAAATATGTATTCTGGGACACCTGAATGAGGAATGAGAAGCATAAATACGTTGATTCTTACTCATTAAGAGATACCGTTAATCATTAAAATCCGATATACCAAAAAGAGGAATCTGGAACTGAAATGAGTCCAATGAAGATCAGAGAACTAACTTCTTGTCCTCAAATGCATAATGCATAATGCATAATTTTAAGGAGGAATGAGACGCAGAAATACATTATTTTTCATTGATTGGGAGGCACCGCTAATCAACGAAATCCTATAGGCGAAAAAGTGGAATCTGGAACTAAAATAAGTCTTATAAAGATCAGAAAAAAACTTTATGTCCCTAAATGAATAAAACATAATTAAAAAGAGTAAGAATGGTCATAACAACGAATACCACTAGAAATATGCTTTGTGGGAAACCAAAATGAGGAATGAGAAGTATAAATCCATTGTTTTTCATTTATTTGGAGTCATTGTTAATCAACAAAATCATATAGGCCAAAAAGTGGAATCTGGAACTAAAATGAGTCCTACAAAGATCAGAAAAGAAACGTCATGCCCCCAAATGCATAAAACCTAATTTTAAAGAGTAAGAATGGTCATAACAACGAATACCACTAGAAATATGCATTGTGGGACACCAAAATGAGGAATGAGAAGTATAAAAACATTGTTTTCCATTTATTGGGAGTCATTGTTAATCAACCAAATCATATAGGCCAAAAATTAGAATCTAGAACTAAAATGAGTCCTACAAAGATCAGAAAAGAAACTTCATGTCCCCAAATGCATAAAACCTAATTTTAAAGAGTAAGAATGGTCATAACAACAAATACCACTAGAAATATGCATTCTGGGACACCTAAATGAGGAATAAGAAGCATAAATACCTTGTTTCTTACTCATTAAGAGACACCGTTAATCCACAAAATCCGATATACCAAAAAGACGAATCTAGAAGTGAAATGAGGCCAATGAAGATCAGCAAACTGACTTCTTGTCCCAAAATGCATAATGCATAATTTTAAGGAGTAAGAATGGTCATACCAATGAATACCACTATAAATATGCATTGTGGGACACCTAAATGAGGAATAAGAAGCATAAATACATAGTTTTTCATTGATTGGGAAACACCGTTAATCAATAAAATCCTATAGACCAAAAAGTCGAATCTGGAACTGAAATGAGTCCAATGAGGATCAGCAAACTAACTTCTTGTCCCAAAATGCATAATGCATAATTTTAAGGAGTAAGAATGGTCATAACAATGAATACCACTAGAAATATGCATTGTGGGACACCTAAATGAGGAATGAAAAGCATAAATACATAGTTTTTCATTGATTGGGAGACACCGTTATTCAACCAAATCCTATAGACCAAAAAGTGGAATCTGGAACTAAAATGAGTCCTATAAACATCAAAAAAGATATTTCTTGTCCCCAAATGCATAAAACATAATTTTAAAGAGTAAGAATTGTCATAACAATGAATACCACTAGAAATATGCATTGTGGGGCAACTAAATGAGGAATGAGAAGCATAAACACCCTGTTTCTTACTCATTGAGAGACACCGTTAATCAACAAAATCCAATATACCAAAAAGAGGAATCTGGAACTGAAATAAGTCCAGTGAAGATCAACAAACTAACTTCTTGTCCCAAAATGCATAATGCATAATTTTAAGGAGTAAGAATGGTCATAACAATGAATACCACTAGAAACCGTTAATCAACCAAATCCTATAGACCAAAAAGTTGAATCTGGAACTAAAATGAATCCTATAAAGATCAGAAAAGAAACTCCATGTCCCCAAATACATAAAACATAATTTAAAAGAGAAAGAATGGCCATAACAATTAATACCACTAGAAATATGCATTGTGGGTCAACTAAATTGAAGAATGAGAAGCATAAATACCTCGTTTTTTACTCATTGAGAGACACCGTTAATCAACAGGATCCAATATACCTAAAAAAAGAATCAGGAACTGAAATGAGTCCAATGATGATCAGAAAACTAACTTCTTGTCCCCAAATGCATAATGCATAATGCATAATTATAAGGAGTAAGAATGGTCTTAACAATGAATAACTCTAGAAATATGCATTGTGGGACACCTAAATGAGGAATGAGAAGCATAAATACCTTGTTTCTTACTTATTGAGAGACACCGTTAATCAACAAAATGCAATATACCAAAAAGAGGAACCTGGAACTGAAATGAGTCCTATAAATGCATAATGCATAATGCATAATTTTAAGGAGGAATGAGAAGCATAAATACATTATTTTTCATTGATTGGGAGGCACCGCTAATCAACCAAATCCTATAGGCCAAAAAGTGGAATCTGGAACTTAAATAAGTCCAATAAAGATCAGAAAAAAACTTTATGTCCCCAAATGCATAAAACATAATTTAAAAGAGTAAGAATGGTCATAACAACGGATACCACTAGAAATATGCATTGTGGGACACCAAAATGAGGAATTTGAAGTATAAATACACTGTTTTTCATTTATTGCGAGTCATTGTTAATCAACCAAATCATATAGGCCAAAAAGTGGAATCTGGAAATAAAATGAGTCCTACAAAGATCAGAAAAGAAACTTCATGTCCCCAAATGCATAAAACCTAATTTTAAAGAGTAAGAATTGTCATAACAACGAATACCACTAGAAATATGCATTCTGGGACACCTAAATGAGGAATGAGAAGTATAAATACCTTGTTTCTTACTCATTAAGAGACACCGTTAATCCACAAAATCCCATATACCAAAAAGACGAATCTGGAACTGAAATGAGGCCAATGAAGATCAGCAAACTGACTTCTTGTCCCAAAATGCATAATGCATAATTTTAAGGAGTAAGAATGGTCATACCAATGAATACCACTAGAAATATGCATTGTGGGACACCTAAATGAGGAATAAGAAGCATAAATACATAGTTATTCATTGATTGGGAAACACCGTTAATCAATAAGATCCAATAGACCAAAAAGTCGAATCTGGAACTGAAATGAGTCCAATGAAGATAAGAAAACTAACTTCTTGTCCCCATATGCATAATGCATAATTTTAAGGAGTAAGAATGGTCATAACATTGAATACCACTGGAAATATGCATTGTGGGACACCTAAATGAGGAATGAGAAACATAAATAAATTGTTTTTTATTGATTGGGAGACACCGTTAATCAACCAAATCCTATAGAACAAAAAGTAGAATCTGGAACTAAATTGAGTCCTATAAATATCATAAAAGATACTCCATGTCCCCAACTGCATAAAACAAAATTTTAAAGAGTAAGAATGGTCATAACAATGAATACCACTAGAAATATGCATTGTCGGATACGAAAATGAGAAATGAGAAGCGTAAATACATTGTTTTTCATTTATTAGGAGTCATTGTTAATCAACCAAATCCTAGAGACCAAAAAGTGGAATCTGGAACTAAAATGAGTCTTATAAAGTCAGAAAAGAAACTTCTTGTCCCCAAATGCATAAAACATAATTTTAAAGCGTAAGAATGGTCATAACAACAAATACTACTAGAAATATGCATTGTGGGACACCAAAATGAGGAATGAGAAGTATAAAGACATTGTTTTCCATTTATTGGGAGTCATTGTTTATCAACCAAATCATATAGGCCAAAAAGTGGAATCTGGAAATAAAATGAGTCCTACAAAGATCAGAAAAGAAACTTCATGTCCCCAAATGCATAAAACCTAATTTTAAAGAGTAAGAATGGTCATAACAACAAATACCACTAGAAATATGCATTCTGGGACACTTAAATGAGGAATGAGAAGCATAAATACCTTGTTTCTTACTCATTAAGAGACACCGTTAATCCACAAAATCCGATATACCAAAAAGACGAATCTAGAAGTGAAATGAGGCCAATGAAGATCAGCAAACTGACTTCTTGTCCCAAAATGCATAATGCATAATTTTAAGGAGTAAGAATGGTCATACCAATGAATACCACTAGAAATATGCATTGTGGGACACCTAAATGAGGAATAAGAAGCATAAATACATAGTTATTCATTGATTGGGAAACACCGTTAATCAATAGAATCCTATAGACCAAAAAGTCGAATCTGGAACTGAAATGAGTCCAATGAAGATAAGAAAACTAACTTCTTGTCCCCAAATGCATAATGCATAATTTTAAGGAGTAAGAATGGTCATAACATTGAATACCACTAGAAATATGCATTGTGGGACACCTAAATGAGGAATGAGAAACATAAATAAGTTGTTTTTTATTGATTGGGAGACACCGTTAATCAACCAAATCCTATAGAACAAAAAGTAGAACATAATTTTAAAGAGCAAGAATGGTCATAACAATGAATACCACTAGAAATATGCATTGTGGGATACCAAAATGAGAAATGAGAAGCATAAATACATTGTCTTTCATTTACTGCGAGTCATTGTTAATCAACCAAATCATATAGGCCAAAAAGTGGAATCTGGAACTAAAAAGAGTCCTATAAAGATCAGAAAAGAAACTTCATGTCCCCAAATGCATAAAACATAATTTCAAAGAGTAAGAATGGTCATAACCAAATCCGATATACGAAAACGAGGAATCTGGAACTGAAATGAGTCCAATGAAGATCAGAAAACTAACTTCTTGTCCCCAAATGCATAATGCATAATTTTAAGGAGTAAGAATGTTCATAACAATTAATACCACTAGAAATATGAATTGTGAGACACCTAAACGAGGAATGAGAAGCATAAATACCTTGTTTTTTATTGATTGCGAGACACCATTAATCCACCAAATCCTATAGACCAAAAAGTGGAATCTGGAACTAAAATGAGTCCTATAAATATCAGAAACGATACTCCATGTATATTGGATTTTGTTGATTAACAATGACTCCCAATAAATGAAAACAATGTATTTATCCTTTTCATTCCTCATTTTGGTGTCCCAAAATGCATATTTGTAGTGGTATTCATTGTTATGACCATTCTTACTCTTTAAAATTATGCATTATGCGTTCGGGGACAAGAAGTTAGTTTGCTGATCTTCATTGGACTCATTTCAGTTCCAGATTCCACTTTTTGGTATATCGGATTTTGTTGATTAACGGTGTCTATTAATAAGTAAGAAACATGGTATTTATGCTTCTCATTCCTCATTTAGTTGTCCCATAATGCATATTTCTAGTGGTATTCATTGTTATGACCATTCTTTCTCTTTTAAATTTTGTTTTATCCATTTAGGGTTTTGAAGTATCTTTTTGATATTTATAGGACTCTTTTAAGTTCCAGATTCCAATTTTTGATCTATAAGATTTGGTTGATTAACAATTACTTCCAATAAATGAAAAACAATGTATTTTTCCTTTGCATTCCTCATTTTGGTGTCCCAAAATGCATACTTGTAGTGGTAATCATTGTTATGACCATTCTTACTCCTTAAAATTATGCATTATGCATTTGGAGACAAGAAGTTAGTTTGCTGATCTTCGTTGGACTCATTTCTGTTCTAGAGTCCTCTTTTTGGTATATTGGATTTTGTTGATTAACGGTGTCTCTCAATGAGTAAGAAACAAGGTATTTATGTTTCCCATTCCTCATTTAGTTGTCCCACAATGCATATTTCTAGTGGTAATCATTGTTATGACCATTCTTACTCTTTTAAATTATGTTTTTTTGCATTTGGGGACAAGAAGTTTCTTTTCTGATCTTTATAGGACTCATTCTAGTTCCAGATTCCATTTTTTGGTCTATAGGATTTGGTGGATTAACCGTGTCTCCCAATCAATGAAAAACAATGTATTTATGCTTCTCATTCCTCATTATGTATTTGGGGATAAGAAATGAGTTTGCGGATCTTCATTGGACTCATTTCAGTTCGAGATTCCTCCTTTTGGTATATTGGATTTTGTTGATTAACGGTGTCTCTCAATGAGTAAGAAAAATTGTATTTATGCTTCTCATTCCTCATTTAGTTGTCCCACAATGCATATTTCCAGTGATATTCATTGTTATGACCATTCTTACTATTTAAAATTATGTTTATGCATTTAGGGTTATGAAGTTTCTTTTCTTATCTTTATAGTACTCATTTTAGTTCCAGATTCCAGTTTTTGGCCTATAGGATTTGGTTGATAAACAATGACTACCAATAAATGAAAACAATGTATTTATGCTTTCCATTCCTCATTTTGCTGTTCCAAAATGCATATTTCTAGTGGTATTCATTGTCATGACCATTATTACTTCTTAAAATGATGCATTATGCATTTGGGGACAAGAAGTTAGTTTGCTGATCTTCATTAGACTCATTTCAGTTCCAGATTCCTCTTTTTGGTATATCGGATTTTGTTGATTAACTGTGTCTCTTAAAAAGTAAGAAACATGGTATTTATGCTTCTCATTCCTCATTTAGTTGTCCCACAATGCATATTTATAGTGGTATTCATTGTTATGACCATTCTTTCTCTTTTAAATTTTGTTTTAAATTTGGGGACATGGAGTATCTTTTCCGATATTTATATGACTCATTTTAGTTCCAGATTCCACTTTTTGGTCTATAGGATTTGGTTGATTAACAATGACTCCCAATAAATGAAAAACAATGTATTTATGCTTCTCATTTCTCTTTTAGGTGTCCCAGAATACATATTTCTAGTGGTATTCATTGTTATGACCATTCTTACTCCTTAAAATTATGCATTATGCATTTGGGGACAAGAAGTTAGTTTGCTGATCTTCATTGGACTCATTTCAGTTCCTGATTCCTCTTTTTGGTATATCGGATTTTGTTGATTAACGGTGTCTCTTAATAAGTTAGAAACAATGTATTTATGCTTCTCATTCCTCATTTAGTTGTCCCACAATGCATATTTCTAGTGGTATTCATTGTTATGACCATTCTTTCTCTTTTAAACTATGTTTTATGCATTTAGGGTTTTGAAGTATCTTTTTTGATATTTATAGGACTCATTTAAGTTCCAGATTCAACTTTTTGATCTATAAGATTTGGTTGATTTAGGTGTCCCAGAATACATATTTCTAGTGGTATTCATTGTCATGACCATTCTTACTCCTTAAAGTTATGCATTATGCATTTGGGGACAAGAAGTTAGTGTGCTGATCTTCATTGGAATCATTTCAGTTCCAGATTCCTCTTTTTGGTATATTGGATTTTGTTGATTAACGGTGTCTCTCAATGAGTAAGAAACAAGGTATTTATGTTTCTCATTCCTCATTTAGTTGTCCAACAATGCAAATTTCTAGTGGTAATCATTGTTATGACCATTCTTACTCTTTTAAATTATGTGTTTTGCATTTGGGGAGAAGAAGTTTCGTTTTTGATCTTTATAGGACTCAATTCTAGTTCCAGATTCTACTTTTTGGTCTATAGGATTTGGTGGATTAACGGTGTCTCCCAATCAATAAAAAACAATGTATTTATACTTCTCATTCCTCGTTTAGGTGTCCCGCAATGCATATTTCTAGTGGTATTCATGGTTATGACCATTTTTACTCCTTCAAATTAAGCATTATGTATTTGGCGACAAGAAGTTAGTTTGCTGATCTTCATTGGACTCATATCAGTTCCAGATTCCTCTTTTTGGTATATCGGATTTTGTTGATTAACGGTGTCTCTTAATAAGTAAGAAACATGGTATTTATGCTTCTCATTCCTCATTTAGTTGTCCCACAATGCATATTTCTAGTGGTATTCATTGTTATGACCATTCTTTCTCTTTTAAATTATGTTTTATGCATTTAGGGTTCTGAAGTATCTTCTTTGATATTTATAGGACTCATTTAAGTTCCAGATTCCACTTTTTGATCTATAAGATTTCGTTGATTAACAATTACTCCCAATAAATGAAAACAATGTATTTATCCTTTTCATTCCTCATTTTGGTGTCCCAAATTGCATACTTGTAGTGGAAATCATTGTTATGACCATTCTTACTCCTTCAAATTATGCATTATGCATTTGGGGACAAGAAGTTAGTTTGCTGATCTTCATTGGACTCATTTCAGTTCCTGATTCCTCTTTTTGGTATATTGGATTTTGTTGATTAACGGTGTCTCTCAATGAGTAAGAAACAAGATATTTATGCTTCTCATTTCTCATTTAGTTCTCCCACAGTGCGTATTTCTAGTAGTAATCATTGTTATGACCATTCTTACTCTTCTAAATTATGTTTTTTGCATTTGGGGACAAGAAGTTTCTTTTATGATCTTTATAGGACTCATTCTAGTTCCAGATTCCACTTTTTGGTATATAGGATTTGGTGGATTAATGGTGTCTCCCAATCAATGAAAAACAATATATTTATGCTTCTCATTCCCCGTTTTGGTGTCCCAAAATGCATATTTCTAGTGGTATTCATTGTTATGACCATTCTTTCTCTTTTAAATTATGTTTTATGCATTTAGGGTTCTGAAGTATCTTCTTTGATATTTATAGGACTCATTTAAGTTCCAGATTCCACTTTTTGATCTATAAGATTTGGTTGATTAACAATTACTCCCAATAAATGAAAACAATGTATTTATCCTTTTCATTCCTCATTTTGGTGTCCCAAATTGCATACTTGTAGTGGAAATCATTGTTATGACCATTCTTACTCCTTCAAATTATGCATTATGCATGTGGGGACAAGAATTTAGTTTGCTGATCTTCATTGGACTCATTTCAGTTCCAGATTCCTCTTTTTGGTATATCGGATTTTGTTGATTAACGGTGTCTCTTAATAAGTAAGAAACATAGTATTTATGCTTCTCATTCCTCATTTAGTTGTCCCACAATGCATATTTCTAGTGGTATTCATTGTTATGACCATTCTTTCTCTTTTAAATTATGTTTTATGAATTTGGGGACATGGAGTATCTTTTCTGATATTTATAGGACTCATTTTAGTTCCAGATTCTACTTTTTGGTCTATAAGATTTGGTGGATTAACGGTGTCTCGCAATCAATAAAAAACAATGTATTTATGCTTCTCATTTCTCATTTAGGTGTCCCAAAATACATATTTCTAGTGGTATTCATTGTCATGACCATTCTTACTTCTTAAAATGATGCATTATGCATTTGGGGACAAGAAGTTAGTTTGCTGATCTTCATTGGACTCATTTCAGTTCCAGATTCCTCTTTTTGGTATATCGGATTTTGTTGATTAACCGTGTCTCTTAATAAGTAAGAAACATGGTATTTATGCTTCTCATTCCTCTTTTAGTTGTCCCACAATGCATTTTTCTAGTGGTATTCATTTTTATGATCATTCGTACTCTTTTAAATTATGTTTTATCTATTTGGGGACATGTAGTTTCTTTTCTGATCTTTATTGAACTCATTTCAGTTCCAGATTCCACTTTTTGGTATATTGGATTTTGTTGATTAACGGTGTCTCTCAATGAGTAATAAAAAAGGTATTTATGTTTCCTATTCCTCATTTAGTTATCCCACAATGCATATTTCTAGTGGTAATCATTGTTATGACCATTTTTACTTTGTTAAATTATGGTTTTTGCGTTTGGGGACAACAAGTTTCTTTTCGGATCATTATAAAACTCATTCTAGTTCCAGATTCCACTTTTTGGTCTATTGGATTTGGTGGATTAACGGTGTCTCCCAAACAATGAAAAACAATGTATTTATGCTTCTCATTCCTCGTTTAGGTGTCCCACAATGCATATTTCTAGTGGTATTCATTGTTATGACCATTCTTACTCCTTTAAATTATGCATTATGCATGTGGAGAAAAGAAGTGAGATTGCTGATCTTCATTGGACTCATTTCAGTTCCAGATTCCTCTTTTTGGTATATCGGATTTTTGTTGATTAACGGTGTCTCTTAATAAGTAAGAAACATGGTATTTATGCTTCTCATTGCTCATTTAGTTGTCCCACAATGCATATTTCTAGTGGTATTCATTGTTATTGTTATGACCATTCTTTCTCTTTTAAATAATGTTTTATGCATTTGGGGGCATGGAGTATCTTTTCTGAAATTTATAGGACTCATTTTAGTTCCAGATTCCACTTTTTGGTCTATAGGATTTGGTGGATTAATGGTGTCTCGCAATCAATAAAAAACAATGTATTTATGCTTCTCATTTCTCATTTAGGTGTCCCAGAATACATATTTCTAGTGGTATTCATTGTCATGACCATTCTTACTCCTTAAAGTTATGCATTATGCATTTGGGGACAAGAAGTTAGTGTGCTGATCTTCATTGGAATCATTTCAGTTCCAGATTCCTCTTTTTGGTATATTGGATTTTGTTGATTAACGGTTTCTCTCAATGAGTAAGAAACAAGGTATTTATGTTTCCCATTCCTCATTTAGTTGTCCAACAATGAAAATTTCTAGTGGTTATCATTGTTTTGACCATTCTTACTCTTTTAAATTATGTGTTTTGCATTTGGGGACAAGAAGTTTCTTTTCTGATCTTTATAGGACTCATTCTAGTTCCAGATTCTACTTTTTGGTCTATAGGATTTGGTGGATTAACGGTGTCTCCCAATCAATAAAAAACAATGTATTTATGCTTCTCATTCCTCGTTTAGGTGTCCCGCAATGCATATTTCTAGTGGTATTCATGGTTATGACCATTTTTACTCCTTAAAATTATGCATTATGCATTTGGCGACAAGAAGTTAGTTTGCTGATCTTCATTGGATTCATATCAGTTCCAGATTCCTCTTTTCGGTATATCGGATTTTGTTGACTAACGGTGTCTCTTAATAAGTAAGAAACATGGTATTTATGCTTCTCATTCCTCATTTTGTTGTCCCACAATGCATATTTCTAGTGGTATTCATTGTTATGACCATTCTTTCTCTTTTAAATTATGTTTTATGCATTTAGGGTTCTGAAGTGTCTTTTTTGATATTTATATGACTCATTTAAGTTCCAGATTCCACTTTTTGGTCTATAGGATTTGGTTGATTAACAATGACTCTCAATAAATGAAAAACAATGTATTTATCCATTTCATTCCTCATTTTGGTGTCCCAAATGCATATTTGTAGTGGTATTCATAGTTATGACCATTCTTACTCAAAATTATGCATTATGCATTTGGGGACAAGAAGTTAGTTTGCTGATCTTCATTGGACTCATTTCAGTTCCTGATTCCTCTTTTTAGTATATCGGATTTTGTTGATTAACGGTGTCTCTTAATAAGTAACAAATAGGGTATTTATGTTTCTCATTCCTCATTTAGTTGTCCCACAATGCATATTTATAGTGGTATTCATTGTTATGACCATTCTTACTCTTTAAAATTATGTTTTATGCATTTAGGGTTATGAAGTTTCTTTTCTGATCTTTATAGGACTCTATTTAGTTCTAGATTCCACTTTTTGGCCTACATGATTTGGTTGATTAACAATGACTCCCAATAAATAAAAAACAATGTATTTATGCTTTTCATTTTTCATTTTGGTGTCCCAAAATGCATATTTCTAGTGGTATTCATTGTTATGACCATTCTTACTCCCGAAAATTATGCACTATGCATTTGGGGACAAGAAGTTAGTTTGCTGATCTTCATTGGACTCATTTCAGTTCCAGATTCCTCTAATTTGTATATTGGATTTTGTTGATTAACGGTGTCTCTCAATGAGTAAGAAACAAGGTACTTATGCTTCGCATTCCACATTTAATTGTCCCACAATGCATATTTCTAGTGATATTCATTGTTATGACTATTCTTTCACTTTTAAATTATGTTTTATGCATTTGGGGAGATGGAGTATCTTTTCTGATATTTGTATGACTCATTTTAGTTCCAGATTCCACTTTTTGGTCAATAAGATTTGGTTGATTAACAATGACTCCCAATAAATGAAAAACAATGTTTTTATCCTTTTCATTCCTCATTTTGGTGTCCCAAATGCATATTTGTAGTGGTATTCATTGTTATGACCATTCTTACTCCTTAAAATTATGCATTATGCATTTGGGGACAAGAGTTTAGTTTGCTGATCTTCAATGGACTCATTTCAGTTCCAGATTCCTCTTTTTGGTATATCGGATTTTGTTGATTAACGGTGTCTCTTAATAAGTAAGAAACATGATATTTATGCTTCTCATTCCTCATTTAGTTGTCCCACAATTCATATTTCTAGTGGTATTCATTGTTATGATCACTCTTTTTCTTTTAAATTATGTTTATGCATTTAGGGTTTTGAAGTATCTTTTCTGATATTTATAGGACTCATTTTAGTTCCAGATTCCACTTTTTGGTCTATAGGATTTGGTTGATTAACAATTACTCCCAATAAATGAAAAACAATGTATTTATCCTTTTCATTCCTCATTTTGGTGTCCCAAAATGCATAATTGTATTGATATTCATTGTTATAACCATTCTTACTGCTTAAAATTATGAATTATGCATTTGGGGACAAGAAGTTAGTTTGCTGATCTTCATTGGACTCATTTCAGTTCCAGATTCCTCCTTTTGGTATACTGGATTTTGTTGATTAACGGTGTCTCTCAATGTTTAAGAAACAAGGAATTTATGCTTATCATTCCTCATTTAGTTGTCCCAGAATGCATATTTCTAGTGGTATTCATTGTTATGACCATTCTTACTCTTTAAAAATATGTATTATGCATTTAGGGTTATGAAGTTTCTTTTATGATCTTTATAGGACTCATTTTAGTTCCAGATTCCACTTTTTGGCCTATATGATTTGGTTGATTAACAATGACTCCCAATAAAATAAAAAACAATGTATTTATGCTTTTCATTTTTCATTTTGGTGTCCCAAAATGCATATTTATAGTGGTATTCATTGTTATGACCATTTTTACTCCCGAAAATTATGCACTATGCATTTGGGGACAAGAACTTAGTTTGTGATCTTCAATGGACTCATTTCAGATCCAGATTCTTCTATTTGGCATATTGGATTTTGTTGATTAATGGTGTCTCTCAATGAGTAAGAAACAAGGTATTTATGCTTCTTATTCCACATTTAATTGTCCCACAATGCATATTTCTAGTGATATTCATTGTTATGACTATTCTTTCACTTTTAAATTATGTTTTATGCATTTGGGGACATGGAGTATCTTTTCTGATATTTATAGGACTCATTTTAGTTCCAGATTCCACTTTTTGGTCAGTAAGATTTGGTTGATTAACAATGACTCCCAATAAATGAAAAACAATGTATTTATCCTTTTCATTCCTCATTTTGGTGTCCCAAATGCATATTTGTAGTGGTATTCATAGTTATGACCACTCTTTCTCTTTTAAATTATGTTTTATGCATTTAGGGTTTTGAAGTATCTTTTCTGATATTTATAGGACTCATTTAAGTTCCAGATTCCACTTTTTGGTCTATAGGATTTGGTTGATTAACAATGACTCCCAATAAATGAAAAACAATGTATTTATCCATTTCATTCCTCATTTTGGTGTCCCAAATGCATATTTGTAGTGGTATTCATAGTTATGACCATTCTTACTCCTTAAAATTATGCATTATGCATTTGGGGACAAGAAGTTAGTTTGCTGATCTTCATTGGACTCATTTCAGTTCCTGATTCCTCTTTTTAGTATATCGGATTTTGTTGATTAACGGTGTCTCTAATAAGTAACAAATAGGTATTTATGTTTCTCATTCCTCATTTAGTTGGCCCACAATGCATATTTATAGTGGTATTCATTGTTATGACCATTCTTACTCTTTAAAATTATGTTTTATGCATTTAGAGTTATGAAGTTTCTTTTCTGATCTTTATAGGACTCTATTTAGTTCTAGATTCCACTTTTTGGCCTACATGATTTGGTTGATTAACAATGACTCCCAATAAATAAAAAACAATGTATTTATGCTTTTCATTTTTCATTTTGGTGTCCCAAAATGCATATTTTAGTGGTATTCATTGTTATGACCATTTTACTCCCGAAAATTATGCACTATGCATTTGGGGACAAGAAGTTAGTTTGCTGATCTTCATGGACTCATTTCAGTTCCAGATTCCTCTGTTTGTATATTGGATTTTGTTGATTAACGGTGTCTCTCAATGAGTAAGAAACAAGGTATTTATGCTTCGCATTCCACATTTAATTGTCCCACAATGCATATTTCTAGTGATATTCATTGTTATGACTATTCTTTCACTTTTAAATTATGTTTTATGCATTTGGGGACATGGAGTATCTTTTCTGATATTTATAGGACTCATTTTAGTTCCAGATTCCACTTTTTGGTCAATAAGATTTGGTTGATTAACAATGACTCCCAATAAATGAAAAACAATGTTTTATCCTTTTCATTCCTCATTTTGGTGTCCCAAATGCATATTTGTAGTGGTATTCATTGTTATGACCATTCTTACTCCTTAAAATTATGCATTATGCATTTGGGGACAAGAGTTTAGTTTGCTGATCTTCAATGGACTCATTTCAGTTCCAGATTCCTCTTTTTGGTATATCGGATTTTGTTGATTAACGGTGTCTCTTAATAAGTAAGAAACATGATATTTATGCTTCTCATTCCTCATTTAGTTGTCCCACAATGCATATTTCTAGTGGTATTCATTGTTATGACCACTCTTTCTCTTTTAAATTATGTTTTATGCATTTAGGGTTTTGAAGTATCTTTTCTGATATTTATAGGACTCATTTAAGTTCCAGATTCCACTTTTTGGTCTATAGGATTTGGTTGATTAACAATTACTCCCAATAAATGAAAAACAATGTATTGATCCTTTTCATTCCTCATTTTGGTGTCCCTAAATGCATACTTGTAGTGGTAATCATTGTTATGACCATTCTTACTCCTTTAAATTATGCACAATGCATTTGGGGACAAGATTTTAGTTTGCTGATCTTCATTGGACTCATGTCATTTCCAGATTCCTCTTTATGGTATATTGGCTTTTGTTGATTAACAGTGTCTCTCAACGAGTAAGAAACAATGTATTTATGCTTCTCATTCCTCATTTAGTTGTCCCACAATTCATATTTCTAGTGGTATTCATTGTTATGACCACTCTTTTTCTTTTAAATTATGTTTATGCATTTAGGGTTTTGAAGTATCTTTTCTGATATTTATAGGACTCATTTTAGTTCCAGATTCCACTTTTTGGTCTATAGGATTTGGTTGATTAACAATGACTCCCAATAAATGAAAAACAATGTATTTATCCTTTTCATTCCTCATTTTGGTGTCCCAAAATGCATAATTGTATTGATATTCATTGTTATAACCATTCTTACTGCTTAAAATTATGAATTATGCATTTGGGGACAAGAAGTTAGTTTGCTGATCTTCATTGGACTCATTTCAGTTCCAGATTCCTCCTTTTGGTATACTGGATTTTGTTGATTAACGGTGTCTCTCAATGTTTAAGAAACAAGGAATTTATGCTTATCATTCCTCATTTAGTTGTCCCAGAATGCATATTTCTAGTGGTATTCATTGTTATGACCATTCTTACTCTTTAAAAATATGTATTATGCATTTAGGGTTATGAAGTTTCTTTTATGATCTTTATAGGACTCATTTTAGTTCCAGATTCCACTTTTTGGCCTATATGATTTGGTTGATTAACAATGACTCCCAATAAAATAAAAAACAATGTATTTATGCTTTTCATTTTTCATTTTGGTGTCCCAAAATGCATATTTATAGTGGTATTCATTGTTATGACCATTTTTACTCCCGAAAATTATGCACTATGCATTTGGGGACAAGAAGTTAGTTTGTGATCTTCAATGGACTCATTTCAGTTCCAGATTCTTCTATTTGGCATATTGGATTTTGTTGATTAATGGTGTCTCTCAATGAGTAAGAAACAAGGTATTTATGCTTCTTATTCCACATTTAATTGTCCCACAATGCATATTTCTAGTGATATTCATTGTTATGACTATTCTTTCACTTTTAAATTATGTTTTATGCATTTGGGGACATGGAGTATCTTTTCTGATATTTATAGGACTCATTTTAGTTCCAGATTCCACTTTTTGGTCAGTAAGATTTGGTTGATTAACAATGACTCCCAATAAATGAAAAACAATGTATTTATCCTTTTCATTCCTCATTTTGGTGTCCCAAATGCATATTTGTAGTGGTATTCATTGTTATTACCATTCTTACTCCTTAAAATTATGCATTATGCATTTGGGGACAAGAGTTTAGTTTGCTGATCTTCAATGGACTCATTTCAGTTCCAGATTCCTCTTTTTGGTATATCGGATTTTGTTGATTAACGGTGTCTCTTAATAAGTAAGAAACATGATATTTATGCTTCTCATTCCTCATTTAGTTGTCCCACAATGCATATTTCTAGTGGTATTCATTGTTATGACCATCTTTCTCTTTAAAATTATGTTTTATGCATTTAGGGTTATGAAGTATCTTTTCTGATATTTATAGGACTCATTTAGTTCAGATTCCACTTTTTGGCCTATATGATTTGGTTGATTAACAATGACTCCCAATAAATAAAAAACAATGTATTTATGCTTTTCATTTTCATTTTGGTGTCCCAAATGCATATTTCTAGTGGTATTCATTGTTATGACCATTCTTACTCCCGAAAATTATGCACAATGCATTTGGGGACAAGAAGTTAGTTTGCTGATCTTCATTGGACTCATTTCAGTTCCTGATTCCTCTTTTTGTATATTGGATTTTGTTGATTAACGGTGTCTCTCAATGAGTAAGAAACAAGGTATTTATGCTTCTCATTCCACATTTAATTGCCCACAATGCATATTTCGAGTGATATTCATTGTTATGACTATTCTTTCACTTTTAAATTATGTTTTATGCATTTGGGACATGGAGTATCTTTTCTGATATTTGTATGACTCATTTTAGTTCCAGATTCCACTTTTTGGTCATAAGATTTGGTTGATTAACAATGACTCCCAATAAATGAAAAACAAGTTTTATCCTTTTATGACCATTCTTACCCTAAATTATGACCATTCTTACTCATTTCATTGTTATGACCATTCTTACTCTTTAAAATTATGTTTTATGCATTTGGGACATGGAGTATCTTTTCTGATATTTATAGGACTCATTTTAGTTCCAGATTCACTTTTTCGTCTATAGGATTTGGTTGATTAACAATGACTCCCAATAAATGAAAAACAATGTATTTATCCTTTTCATTCCTCATTTTGGTGTCCCAAATGCATATTTGTAGTGGTATTCATTGTTATGGCCATTCTTACTCCTTAAAATTATGCATTATGCATTTTGGGACAAGAAGTTAGTTTGCTGGTCTGCAATGGACTCATTTCAGTTCCAGATTCTCTTTTTGGTATATCGGATTTGGTTGATTAACGTGTCTCTTAATAAGTAGAAAACAGGTATTTATGTTTTCATTCCTCATTTAGTTGTCCCACAATGCATATTTATAGTGGTATTCATTGTTATGACCATTCTTACTCTTTAAAATTATGTTTTATGCATTTAGGGTTATGAAGTTTCTTTTCTGATCTTTATAGGACTCTATTTAGTTCTAGATTCCACTTTTTGGCTACATGATTTGGTTGATTAACAATGACTCCCAATAAATAAAAACAATGTATTTATGCTTTTCATTTTCATTTTGGTGTCCCAAATGCATATTTCTAGTGGTATTCATTGTTATGACCATTCTTACTCCCGAAAATTATGCACAATGCATTTGGGGACAAGAGTTAGTTTGCTGATCTTC
The DNA here is from genome assembly GCA_900108845.1 of Iljinskaea planisiliqua. Taxonomy (NCBI): domain Eukaryota; kingdom Viridiplantae; phylum Streptophyta; class Magnoliopsida; order Brassicales; family Brassicaceae; genus Iljinskaea; species Iljinskaea planisiliqua. The sequence continues at coordinate 26,375 of FNXX01000048.1, read as the reverse complement.
ATTGGACTCATTTCAGTTCCTGATTCCTCTGTTTTGTATATTGGATTTTGTTGATTAACGGTGTCTCTCATGAGTAAGAAACAAGGTACTTATGCTTCTCATTCCACATTTAAAATGAAAAACAATGTATTGATCCTTTTCATTCCTCATTTTGGTGTCCCTAAATGCATACTTGTAGTGGTAATCATTGTTATGACCATTCTTACTCCTTTAAATTATGCACAATGCATTTGGGGACAAGAATTAGTTTGCTGATCTTCATTGGACTCATGTCATTTCCAGATTCCTCTTTATGGTATATTGGCTTTTGTTGATTAACAGTGTCTCTCAATGAGTAAGAAACAACGTATTTATGCTTCTCATTCCTCATTTAGTTGTCCCACAATTCATATTTCTAGTGGTATTCATTGTTATGACCACTCTTTCTCTTTTAAATTATGTTTTATGCATTTAGGGTTTTGAAGTATATTTTTCTGATATTTATAGGACTCATTTCAGTTCCAGATTTCACTTTTTGGTCTATAGGATTTGGTTGATTAACAATGACTCCCAATAAATGAAAAACAATGTATTTATCTTTTTCATTCCTCATTTTGGTGTCCCAAAATGCATGTTTGTACTGGTATTTATTGTTATTGCCATTCTTACTCCTTAAAATTATGCATTATGCATCTGGGGACAAGTAGTTAGTTTGCTGATCTTCAATGGACTCATTTCAGTTCCAGATTCCTCTTTTTGGTATATCTGATTTTGTTGATTAACGGTGTCTCTTAATAAGTAAGAAACATGGTATTTATGCTTCTCATTCCTCATTTAGTTGTCCCACAATGCATATTTCTAGTGGTAATTATTGTTATGACCATTTTTACTCTTTAAAATTATGTTTTATGCATTTTGGGACATGGAGTATCTTTTCTGATATTTATAGGACTCATTTTAGTTCCAGATTCCACTTTTGGTCTATAGGATTTGGTTGATTAACAATGACTCCCAATAAATGAAAAACAATGTATTTCTATTGGTATTCATTGTTATGACCATTCGTACTGCTTAAAATTATGAATTATGCATTTGGGGACAAGAAGTTAGTTTGCTGATCTTCATTGGACTCATTTCAGTTCCAGATTCCTCCTTTTGGTATACTGGATTTTGTTGATTAACGGTGTCTCTGAATGTGTAAGAAACATGTATTTATGCTTCTTATAATAAGTAAGAAACATGGTATTTATGCTTTTCATTCCTCAATTAGTTGTCCCACAATGCATATTTCTAGTGGTATTCATTGTTATGACCACTCTTTCTCTTTTAAATTATGTTTTATGCATTTAGGGTTTTGAAGTATATTTTTCTGATATTTATAGGACTCATTTCAGTTCCAGATTTCACTTTTTGGTCTATAGGATTTGGTTGATTAACAATGACTCCCAATAAATGAAAAACAATGTATTTATCTTTTCAATCCTCATTTTGGTGTCCCAAAATGCATATTTGTACTGGTATTATTGTTATTGCCATTCTTACTCCTTAAAATTATGCATTAAGCATTTGGGGACAAGCAGTTAGTTTGCTGATCTTCAATGGACTCATTTCAGTTCCAGATTCCTCTGTTTTGTATGTTGGATTTTGTTGATTAACGGTGTCTCTCAATGAGTAAGAAACAAGGTACTTATGCTTCTCATTCCATATTTAATTGTCCCACAATGCATATTTCTAGTGATATTCATTGTTATGACTATTCTTTCACTTTTAAATTATGTTTATGCATTTGGGGACATGGAGTATCTTTTCTGATATTTGTATGACTCATTTTAGTTCCAGATTCCACTTTTTGGTCAATAATATTTGGTTGATTAACAATGACTCCCAATAAATGAAAAACAATGTTTTATCCTTTTCATTCCTCATTTTGGTGTCACAAATGCATATTTGTAGTGGTATTCATTGTTATGACCATTCTTACTCCTTAAAATTATTCATTATGCATTTGGGGACAAGAGTTTAGTTTGCTGATCTTCAATGGACTCATTTCAGTTCCAGATTCCTCTTTTTGGTATATCGGATTTTGTTGATTAACGGTGTCTCTTAATAAGTAAGAAACATGATATTTATGCTTCTCATTCCTCATTTAGTTGTCCCACAATGCATATTTCTAGTGGTATTCATTGTTATGACCACTCTTTCTCTTTTAAATTATGTTTTATGCATTTAGGGTTTGAAGTATCTTTTCTGATATTTATAGGACTCATTTAAGTTCCAGATTCCACTTTTTGGTCTATAGGATTTGGTTGATTAACAATTACTCCCAATAAATGAAAAACAATGTATTATCCTTTTCATTCTCATTTAGTGTCCCTAAATGCATACTGTAGTGGTAATCATTGTTATGACCATTCTTACTCCTTTAAATTATTCACTATGCATTTGGGACAAGAAATTAGTTTGCTGATCTTCATTGGACTCATGTCATTTCCAGATTCCTCTTTTGGTATATTGGCTTTTGTTCATTAACAGTGTCTCTCAATGAGTAAGAAAAACGTATTTATGCTTCTCATTCCTCATTTAGTTGTCCCACAATTCATATTTCTAGTGGTATTCATTGTTAGACATCTTTTTCTTTTAAATTATGTTTTATGCATTTAGGGTTTTGAAGTATCTTTTCTGATATTTATAGGACTCATTTTAGTTCCAGATTCCACTTTTTGGTCTATAGGATTTGGTTGATTAACAATGACTCCCAATAAATAAAAAACAATGTATTTATGCTTTTCATTTTTCATTTTGGTGTCCCAAAATGCATATTTCTAGTGGTATTCATTGTTATGACCATTCTTACTCCCGAAAATTATGCACAATGCATTTGGGGACAAGAAGTTAGTTTGCTGATCTTCATTGGACTCATTTCAGTTCCTGATTCCTCTGTTTTGTATATTGGATTTTGTTGATTAACGGTGTCTCTCAATGAGTAAGAAACAAGGTACTTATGCTTCTCATTCCACATTTAATTGGCCCACAATGCATATTTCTAGTGATATTCATTGTTATGACTATTCTTTCACTTTTAAATTATGTTTTATGCATTTGGGGACATGGAGTATCTTTTCTGATATTTGTATGACTCATTTTAGTTCCAGATTCCACTTTTTGGTCAATAAGATTTGGTTGATTAACAATGACTCCCAATAAATGAAAAACAAAGTTTTTATCCTTGTTATGACCATTCTTACCCTTTAAAATTATGACCATTCTTACTCATTTCATTGTTATGACCATTCTTACTCTTTAAAATTATGTTTTATGCATTTTGGGACATGGAGTATCTTTTCTGATATTTATAGGACTCATTTTAGTTCCAGATTTCACTTTTTCGTCTATAGGATTTGGTTGATTAACAATGACTCCCAATAAATGAAAAACAATGTATTTATCCTTTTCATTCCTCATTTTGGTGTCCCAAAATGCATATTTGTAGTGGTATTCATTGTTATGGCCATTCTTACTCCTTAAAATTATGCATTATGCATTTTGGGACAAGAAGTTAGTTTGCTGGTCTGCAATGGACTCATTTCAGTTCCAGATTTCTCTTTTTGGTATATCGGATTTTGTTGATTAACGGTGTCTCTTAATAAGTAAGAAACAGGGTATTTATGTTTCTCATTCCTCATTTAGTTGTCCCACAATGCATATTTATAGTGGTATTCATTGTTATGACCATTCTTACTCTTTAAAATTATGTTTTATGCATTTAGGGTTATGAAGTTTCTTTTCTGATCTTTATAGGACTCTATTTAGTTCTAGATTCCACTTTTTGGCCTACATGATTTGGTTGATTAACAATGACTCCCAATAAATAAAAAACAATGTATTTATGCTTTTCATTTTTCATTTTGGTGTCCCAAAATGCATATTTCTAGTGGTATTCATTGTTATGACCATTCTTACTCCCGAAAATTATGCACAATGCATTTGGGGACAAGAAGTCAGTTTGCTGATCTTCATTGGACTCATTTCAGTTCCTGATTCCTCTGTTTTGTATATTGGATTTTGTTGATTAACGGTGTCTCTCAATGAGTAAGAAACAAGGTACTTATGCTTCTCATTCCACATTTAAAATGAAAAACAATGTATTGATCCTTTTCATTCCTCATTTTGGTGTCCCTAAATGCATACTTGTAGTGGTAATCATTGTTATGACCATTCTTACTCCTTTAAATTATGCACAATGCATTTGGGGACAAGAAATTAGTTTGCTGATCTTCATTGGACTCATGTCATTTCCAGATTCCTCTTTATGGTATATTGGCTTTTGTTGATTAACAGTGTCTCTCAATGAGTAAGAAACAACGTATTTATGCTTCTCATTCCTCATTTAGTTGTCCCACAATTCATATTTCTAGTGGTATTCATTGTTATGACCACTCTTTCTCTTTTAAATTATGCTTTATGCATTTAGGGTTTTGAAGTATCTTTTCTGATATTTATAGGACTCATTTAAGTTCCAGATTCCACTTTTTGGTCTATAGGATTTGGTTGATTAACAATTACTCCCAATAAATGAAAAACAATGTATTTATCCTTTTCATTCCTCATTTTGGTGTCCCTAAATGCATACTTGTAGTGGTAATCATTGTTATGACCATTCTTACTCCTTAAAATTATGCATTATGCATCTGGGGACAAGTAGTTAGTTTGCTGATCTTCAATGGACTCATTTCAGTTCCAGATTCCTCTTTTTGGTATATCTGATTTTGTTGATTAACGGTGTCTCTTAATAAGTAAGAAACATGGTATTTATGCTTCTCATTCCTCATTTAGTTGTCCCACAATGCATATTTCTAGTGGTAATTATTGTTATGACCATTCTTACTCTTTAAAATTATGTTTTATGCATTTTGGGACATGGAGTATCTTTTCTGATATTTATAGGACTCATTTTAGTTCCAGATTCCACTTTTTGGTCTATAGGATTTGGTTGATTAACAGTGACTCCCAATAAATGAAAAACAATGTATTTCTATTGGTATTCATTGTTATGACCATTCGTACTGCTTAAAATTATGAATTATGCATTTGGGGACAAGAAGTTAGTTTGCTGATCTTCATTGGACTCATTTCAGTTCCAGATTCCTCCTTTTGGTATACTGGATTTTGTTGATTAACGGTGTCTCTGAATGTGTAAGAAACATGGTATTTATGCTTCTTATAATAAGTAAGAAACATGGTATTTATGCTTTTCATTCCTCAATTAGTTGTCCCACAATGCATATTTCTAGTGGTATTCATTGTTATGACCACTCTTTCTCTTTTAAATTATGTTTTATGCATTTAGGGTTTTGAAGTATATTTTTCTGATATTTATAGGACTCATTTCAGTTCCAGATTTCACTTTTTGGTCTATAGGATTTGGTTGATTAACAATGACTCCCAATAAATGAAAAACAATGTATTTATCTTTTTCAATCCTCATTTTGGTGTCCCAAAATGCATATTTGTACTGGTATTTATTGTTATTGTCATTCTTACTCCTTAAAATTATGCATTAAGCATTTGGGGACAAGCAGTTAGTTTGCTGATCTTCAATGGACTCATTTCAGTTCCAGATTCCTCTGTTTTGTATGTTGGATTTTGTTGATTAACGGTGTCTCTCAATGAGTAAGAAACAAGGTACTTATGCTTCTCATTCCATATTTAATTGTCCCACAATGCATATTTCTAGTGATATTCATTGTTATGACTATTCTTTCACTTTTAAATTATGTTTTATGCATTTGGGGACATGGAGTATCTTTTCTGATATTTGTATGACTCATTTTAGTTCCAGATTCCACTTTTTGGTCAATAATATTTGGTTGATTAACAATGACTCCCAATAAATGAAAAACAATGTTTTTATCCTTTTCATTCCTCATTTTGGTGTCACAAATGCATATTTGTAGTGGTATTCATTGTTATGACCATTCTTACTCCTTAAAATTATGCATTATGCATTTGGGGACAAGAGTTTAGTTTGCTGATCTTCAATGGACTCATTTCAGTTCCAGATTCCTCTTTTTGGTATATCGGATTTTGTTGATTAACGGTGTCTCTTAATAAGTAAGAAACATGATATTTATGCTTCTCATTCCTCATTTAGTTGTCCCACAATGCATATTTCTAGTGGTATTCATTGTTATGACCACTCTTTCTCTTTTAAATTATGTTTTATGCATTTAGGGTTTTGAAGTATCTTTTCTGATATTTATAGGACTCATTTAAGTTCCAGATTCCACTTTTTGGTCTATAGGATTTGGTTGATTAACAATTACTCCCAATAAATGAAAAACAATGTATTGATCCTTTTCATTCCTCATTTTAGTGTCCCTAAATGCATACTTGTAGTGGTAATCATTGTTATGACCATTCTTACTCCTTTAAATTATTCACTATGCATTTGGGGACAAGAAATTAGTTTGCTGATCTTCATTGGACTCATGTCATTTCCAGATTCCTCTTTATGGTATATTGGCTTTTGTTCATTAACAGTGTCTCTCAATGAGTAAGAAAAAACGTATTTATGCTTCTCATTCCTCATTTAGTTGTCCCACAATTCATATTTCTAGTGGTATTCATTGTTACGACCACTCTTTTTCTTTTAAATTATGTTTTATGCATTTAGGGTTTTGAAGTATCTTTTCTGATATTTATAGGACTCATTTTAGTTCCAGATTCCACTTTTTGGTCTATAGGATTTGGTTGATTAACAATGACTCCCAATAAATAAAAAACAATGTATTTATGCTTTTCATTTTTCATTTTGGTGTCCCAAAATGCATATTTCTAGTGGTATTCATTGTTATGACCATTCTTACTCCCGAAAATTATGCACAATGCATTTGGGGACAAGAAGTTAGTTTGCTGATCTTCATTGGACTCATTTCAGTTCCTGATTCCTCTGTTTTGTATATTGGATTTTGTTGATTAACGGTGTCTCTCAATGAGTAAGAAACAAGGTACTTATGCTTCTCATTCCACATTTAATTGGCCCACAATGCATATTTCTAGTGATATTCATTGTTATGACTATTCTTTCACTTTTAAATTATGTTTTATGCATTTGGGGACATGGAGTATCTTTTCTGATATTTGTATGACTCATTTTAGTTCCAGATTCCACTTTTTGGTCAATAAGATTTGGTTGATTAACAATGACTCCCAATAAATGAAAAACAAAGTTTTTATCCTTGTTATGACCATTCTTACCCTTTAAAATTATGACCATTCTTACTCATTTCATTGTTATGACCATTCTTACTCTTTAAAATTATGTTTTATGCATTTTGGGACATGGAGTATCTTTTCTGATATTTATAGGACTCATTTTAGTTCCAGATTTCACTTTTTCGTCTATAGGATTTGGTTGATTAACAATGACTCCCAATAAATGAAAAACAATGTATTTATCCTTTTCATTCCTCATTTTGGTGTCCCAAAATGCATATTTGTAGTGGTATTCATTGTTATGGCCATTCTTACTCCTTAAAATTATGCATTATGCATTTTGGGACAAGAAGTTAGTTTGCTGGTCTGCAATGGACTCATTTCAGTTCCAGATTTCTCTTTTTGGTATATCGGATTTTGTTGATTAACGGTGTCTCTTAATAAGTAAGAAACAGGGTATTTATGTTTCTCATTCCTCATTTAGTTGTCCCACAATGCATATTTATAGTGGTATTCATTGTTATGACCATTCTTACTCTTTAAAATTATGTTTTATGCATTTAGGGTTATGAAGTTTCTTTTCTGATCTTTATAGGACTCTATTTAGTTCTAAATTCCACTTTTTGGCCTACATGATTTGGTTGATTAACAATGACTCCCAATAAATAAAAAACAATGTATTTATGCTTTTCATTTTTCATTTTGGTGTCCCAAAATGCATATTTCTAGTGGTATTCATTGTTATGACCATTCTTACTCCCGAAAATTATGCACAATGCATTTGGGGACAAGAAGTTAGTTTGCTGATCTTCATTGGACTCATTTCAGTTCCTGATTCCTCTGTTTTGTATATTGGATTTTGTTGATTAACGGTGTCTCTCAATGAGTAAGAAACAAGGTACTTATGCTTCTCATTCCACATTTAAAATGAAAAACAATGTATTGATCCTTTTCATTCCTCATTTTGGTGTCCCTAAATGCATACTTGTAGTGGTAATCATTGTTATGACCATTCTTACTCCTTTAAATTATGCACAATGCATTTGGGGACAAGAAATTAGTTTGCTGATCTTCATTGGACTCATGTCATTTCCAGATTCCTCTTTATGGTATATTGGCTTTTGTTGATTAACAGTGTCTCTCAATGAGTAAGAAACAACGTATTTGCTTCTCATTCCTCATTTAGTTGTCCCACAATTCATATTTCTAGTGGTATTCATTGTTATGACCACTCTTTCTCTTTTAAATTATGTTTTATGCATTTAGGGTTTTGAAGTATCTTTTCTGATATTTATAGGACTCATTTAAGTTCCAGATTCCACTTTTTGGTCTATAGGATTTGGTTGATTAACAATTACTCCCAATAAATGAAAAACAATGTATTTATCCTTTTCATTCCTCATTTTGGTGTCCCTAAATGCATACTTGTAGTGGTAATCATTGTTATGACCATTCTTACTCCTTAAAATTATGCATTATGCATTTGCGGACAAGAAATTAGTTTGATGATCTTCATTGGACTCATGTTATTTCCAGATTCCTCTTTATGGTATATTGGATTTTGTTGATTAACAGTGTCTCTCAATGAGTAAGAAACAAGGCATTTATGATTCTCATTCCTAATTTAGTTGTCCCACAATTCATATTTCTAGTGGTAATCATTGTTATGACCATTTTTACTCTTTTAAATTATGTTTATGCATTTTGGGACATGGAGTATCTTTTCTGATATTTATAGGACTCATTTTAGTTCCAGATTTCACTTTTTGGTCTATAGGATTTGGTTGATTAACAATAACTCCCAATAAATGAAAAACAATATATTTATCCTTTTAATTCCTCATTTTGGTGTCCCAAAATGCATATTTGTAGTGGTATTCATTGTTATGGCCATTCTTACTCCTTAAAATTATGCATTATGCATTTTGGGACAAGAAGTTAGTTTGATGATCTTCAATGGACTCATTTCAGTTCCAAATTCCTCTTTTTGGTATATCGGATTTTGTTGATTAACGGTGTCTCTTAATAAGTAAGAAACATGGTATTTATGTTTCTCATTCCTCATTCACAATGCATATTTCTAGTAGTATTTATTGTTATGACCAATCTTTTTCTTTTAAATTATGTTTTATGCATTTAGGGTTTTGAAGTATCTTTTCTCATATTTATAGGACTCATTTTAGTTCCAGATTCCACTTTTTGGTCTATAGGATTTGGTTGATTAACAATGACTCCCAATAAATGAAAAACACTGTATTTATCCTTTTCATTCCTCATTTTGGTGTCCCAAAATGCATACTTGTAGTGGTAATCATTGTTATGACCATTCTTACTCCTTAAAATTATGAATTATGCATTTGGGGACAAGAAGTTAGTTTGCTGATCTTCATTGGACTCATTTCAGTTCCAGATTCCTCAGTTTGGTATATTTGATTTTGTTGATTAACGGTGTCTCTCAATGAGTAAGAAACAAGGTATTTATGCTTCTCATTACACATTTAGTTGTCCCACAATGCATATTTCTCGTGATATTCATTGTTATGACTATTCTTTCACTTTTAAATTATGTTTTATGCATTTAGGGACATGGAGTATCTTTTCTGATATTTATAGGACTCATTTTAGTTCTAGATTCCACTTTTTGGCCTATATGGTTTGGTTGATTAACAATGACTCCCAATAAATAAAAAACAATGTATTTATGCTTTTCATTTTTCATTTTGGTGTCCCAAAATGCATATTTCTAGTGGTATTCATTGTTATGACCATTCTTACTCCCGAAAATTATGCACTATGCATTTGGGGACAAGAAGTTAGTTTGCTGATCTTCATTGGACTCATTTCAGTTCCAGATTCTTCTGTTTGGTATATTGGATTTTGTTGATTAACGGTTTCTCTCAATGAGTAAGAAACAAGGTACTTATGCTTCTCATTCCACATTTAATTGTCCCACAATGCATATTTCTAGTGATATTCATTGTTATGACTATTCTTTCACTTTTAAATTATGTTTTATGCATTTGGGGACATGGAGTATCTTTTATGATATTTGTATGACTCATTTTAGTTCCATATTCCACTTTTTGGTCAATAAGATTTGGTTGATTAACAATGACTCCCAATAAATGAAAAACAATGTATTTATCCTTTTCATTCCTCATTTTGGTGTCCCAAATGCATATTTGTAGTGGTATTCATTGTTATGACCATTCTTACTCTTTAAAATTATGCATTATGCATTTGGGGACAAGAGTTTAGTTTGCTGATCTTCAATGGACTCATTTCAGTTCCAGATTCCTCTTTTTGGTATATCGGATTATGTTGATTAACGGTGTCTCTAAATAAGTAAGAAAAAACGTATTTATGCTTCTCATTCCTCATTTAGTTGTCCCACAATGCATATTTCTAGTGGTATTCATTGTTATGACCACTCTTTCTCTTTTAAATTATGTTTTATGCATTGAGGGTTTTGAAGTATCTTTTCTGATATTTATAGGACTCATTTAAGTTACAGATTCCACTTTTTGGTCTATAAGATTTGGTTGATTAACAATTACTCCCAATAAATGAAAAACAATGTATTGATCCTTTTCATTCCTTATTTTGGTGTCCCTAAATGCATAATTGTAGTGGTAATCATTGTTATGACCATTCTTACTCCTTTAAATTATGCACTATGCATTTGGGGACAAGAAGTTAGTTTGCTGATCTTCATTGGACTCATTTCAGTTCCAGATTCCTCAGTTTGGTATATTGGATTTTGTTGATTAACGGTGTCTCTCAATGAGTAAGAAACAAGGTATTTATGCTTCTCATTCCACATTTAGTTGTCCCACAATGCATATTTCTCGTCATATTCATTGTTATGACTATTCTTTCACTTTTAAATTATGTTTTATGCATTTGGGGACATGGAGTATCTTTTCTGATATTTATAGGACTCATTTTAGTTCCAGATTCCAGTTTTTGGTCAATAGGATTTGGTTGATTAATAATGACTCCCAATAAATGAAAAACAATGTATTTATCCTTTTCATTCCTCATTTTGGTGTCCCAAATGCATATTTGTAGTGGTATTCATTGTTATGACGATTCTTACTGCTTAAAATTATGAATTATGCATTTGGGGACCAGAAGTTAGTTTGCTGATCTTCATTGGACTCATTTCAGTTCCAGATTCCTCCTTTTGGTATACTGGATTTTGTTGATTAACGGTGTCTCTCAATGAGTAAGAAACAAGATATTTATGCTTCTCATTCCTCATTTCGTTGTCCCACAATGCATATTTCTAGTGGTATTCATTGTTCTGACCATTTTTACTCCTTAAAATAATGCATTATGCATTTGGGGACAAGAAGTTAGTTTGCTGATCTTCATTGAACTCATTTCAGTTCCAGATTCCTCCTTTTGGTATACTGGATTTTGTTGATTAACGGTGTCTCTCAATGTGTAAGAAACAAGGAATTTATGCTTCTCATTCCTCATTTAGTTGTCCCACGATGCATATTTCTAGTTGTATTCATTGTTATGACCATTCTTTCTCTTTAAAATTTTGTTTTATGCATTTAGGGTTATGAAGTTTCTTTTCTGATATTTATAGGACTCATTTTAGTTCCAGATTCCACTTTTTGGCCTATATGATTTAGTTGATTAACAATGACTCCCAATAAATGAAAAACAATGTATTTATGCTTTTCATTTTTCATTTTGGTGTCTCAAAATACATATTTCTAGTGGTATTCATTGTTATGACCATTCTTACTTCTGAAAATTATGCACTATGCATTTGGGGACAAGAAGTTAGTTTGCTGATCTTCATTGGACTCATTTCAGTTCCAGATTCCTCTGTTTGGTATATTGGATTTTGTTGATTAACGGTGTCTCTCAATCAGTAAGAAACAAGGTATTTATACTTCTCATTCCACATTTAGTTGTCCCACAATGCATATTTCTAGTGATATTCATTGTTGTGACTATTCTTTCTCTTTTAAATTATGTTTTATGCATTTGGGGACATGGAGTATCTTTTCTGAGATTTATAGGACTCATTTTAGTTCCAGATTCCACTTTTTGGTCAATAGGATTTGGTTGATTAATAATGTCTCCCATTAAATGAAAAACAATGTATTTATCCTTTTCATTCCTCATTTTGGTGTCCCAAATGCATATTTGTAGTGGTATTTATTGTTATGACCATTCTTACTTCTTAAAATTATGCATTATGCATTTGGGGACAAGAAGTTAGTTTTCTGATCTTCAATGGACTCATTTCAGTTCCAGATTCCTCTTTTTGGTATATTGGATTTTGTTGATTAATGGTGTCTCTCAATGAGTAAGAAACAAGGTATTTATGCTTCTCATTCCTCATTTAATTGTCCCATAATTCATATTTCTAGTGGTAATCATTGTTATGACCATTCTTACTCTTTTAAATTATGTTTTATGCATTTGGGGACATGTAGTATCTTTTCTGATATTTATAGGACTCATTTTAGTTCCAGATTCTACTTTTTGGTCTATAGGATTTGGTTGATTAACAATGACTCCCAATAAATGAAAAACAATGTATTTATCCTTTTCATTCCTCATTTTGGTTTCCCAAAATGCATATTTGTAGTGGTATTCATTGTTATGGCCATTTTTACTCCTTAAAATTATGCATTATGCATTTGGGGACAAGAAGTTAGTTTGCTGATCTTCATTGGACTCATGTCAGTTCCAGATTCCTCCTTTTGGTATACTGGATTTTGTTTATTAACGGTGTCTCTGAATGAGTAAGAAACAAGGTATTTATGCTTCTCAATCCTCATTTTGGTTGTCTCATAATATATATTTCTAGTGGTATTCATTGTTATGACCATTTTTCTCTTTTAAATTATGTGTTTTGCATTTGGGGACATTGTGTTTCTTTTCTGATCTTTATAGGACTCAATTAAGTTCCAGATTCAACTTTTTGGCCTAAAGGATTTGGTTGATTAACGGTGTCTCCCAATCAATGAAAAACAATGTATTTATGCTTCTTATTCCTCATTTAGGTTTCTCACAATGCATATTTCTAGTGGTATTCATTGTTATGACCATTCTTACTCTTTTAAATTATGCATTATGCATTTGGGGACAAGAAGTTAGTTTGCTGATCTTCATTGGACTCATTTCAGTTCTATATTCCTCTTTTTGGTTTATTGGATTTTGTTGATTGACGGTGTCTCTCAATGAGTAAGAAACAAGGTATTTATACTTCTCATTCCTCATTTAGTTGTCCCACAATGCATATTTCTAGTGGTATTCATTGTTATGACCACTCTTTCTCTTTTAAATTATGTTTTATGCATTTAGGGTTTTGAAGTATCTTTTCTGATATTTATAGGACTCATTTAAGTTCCAGATTCCACTTTTTGGTCTATAGGATTTGGTTGATTAACAATTACTCCCAATAAATGAAAAACAATGTATTTCTACTTTTCATTCCTCATTTTGGTGTCCCTAAATGCATACTTGTAGTGGTAATCATTGTTATGACCATTCTTACTCTAAACTATGAATTATACATTTGGGGACAAGAAGTTAGTTTGTTGATCTTCATTGGACTCATGTCATTTCCAGATTCCTCTTTTTGGTATATTGGATGTTGTTGATTAACAGTGTCTCTCAATGAGTATGAAACAAGGTATTTATGCTTCTCATTCCTCATTTAGGTGTCCCACAATGCATATTTCTAGTAGTATTCATTGTTATGACCATTCATACTCCATAAAATTATGCTTAATGCATTTGGGGACAAGAAGTTAGTTTTCGGATTTTCATTGGACTCGTTTCAGTTCAAGATTCTTCTTTTTGGTATATTGGATTTGGTTTATTAACGCTGTCTCTCAATGAATGAGAAACAAAGTATTTATGCTTCTCATTCCTCATTTAGGTGTCCAACAATGCATATTTCTAGCGGTGTTCATTGTTATGACCATTCTTACTCTTTCAAATTCTGTTTTATGCATTTGTAGACATAAAGTTCTTTTTCTGATCTTCCTTGGACTCATTTCAGTTCCACATTCCTGTTTTTGGTATATAGGATTTTGTTGATTAACGGTGTCTCCTAATGAGTATGAAACAATCTATTTATGCTTCTCATTCCTCATTTAGGTGTCTCACAATGAATATTTCTAGTGGTATTCGTTGTTATGACCATTCTTCCTCTTTAAAATCTGCTTTATCCATTTCGAGACATGAAATTTTTTTTTCTGATCTTCATAGGACTCATTTTAGTTTCAGATTCCATTTTTTCTGTATATTGGATTTGGCTGATTAACGGTGTCTCCCAATGAATGGGAAACATGGTATTTATGTTTCTCATTCCTCATTTAGGTGTCCCACAGTGCATATTTCTAGTGGTATTCAATTTTATGATCATTCTTACTCTTTAAAATTCTGTTTTATGCTTTTGGGGACATGAAGTTTCTCTTCTGATCTTCATAGGACTCATTTTTGTTCCAGATTCCACTTTTAGTTCTATAGGATTTGGTTGTTTAACGGTGTCGCCCAATGAATAGGAAACATTGTATTTATGCTTGTCATTCTTTATTTAGGTGTCCCACAATGCTTATTTCAAGTGGTATTCATTGTTATGACCATTCATACTCCATAAAACTTTGCTTTATGCATTTGGGGACAAGAAGTTAGTTTTCTGATTTTCATTGGACTCATTTCAGTTCCAGATTCCTCTTTTTGGTATGTTGGATTTGGTTGTTTAACAGTGTCTCCCAGTAAATGAGAAACAATGTATTTTTGCTTCTCATTCCTCATTTAGGTGTCCAACAATGCATATTTCTAATGGTGCTCATTGTTATGACATTTCTTACTCTTTAAAATTCTGTTTTATGAATTTGGAGACATAAAGTTTATTTTCTGATCTTCATTGGACTCATTTCAATTCCAGATTCCTCTTTTTGGTATATAGGATTTTGTTGATTAACGGTCTCTCCTAATGAGTATGAAACAATCTATTTATGCTTCTCATTCTTCATTTAAGTATCTCACAATTAATATTTTTAATGGCATTTGTTGTTATGACCATTCTTACTCTTTAAAATTCTGTTTTATGCATTTGGGGACATGAAGTTTTTTTCTGATCTTCTTAGGACTCATTTTAGGTCCAGATTCCACTTTATTGGTATATTGGATTTGGGTGATTAACGGTGTCTCCCAATGAATGGGAAACATGGTATTTATGTTACTCATTCCTCATTTAGGTGTCCCACAATGCATATTTCTAGTGGTATTCCATTTTATGACCATTCTTACTCTTTAAAATTCTGTTTTATACATTTGGGGACATGAAGTTTTTTTCTGATCTTCATAGGACTCATTTTAGTTCCAGATTCCACTTTTTTGGTCTATAGGATTTGGTTGATTAATGGTGTCTCCCAATGAATGAGAAACAATGTATTTATGCTGCTCATTCCTCTTTTAGGTGTCCCACAATGCATATTTCTATTGGTATTCAATATTATGGTCATTGTTACTCTTTAAAATTCTGTTTTATGCATTTGGAGACATAAATTTCATTTTCTGATCTTCATTGGACTCATTTCAGTTCCAGATTCTTCTTTTTGGTATATTGGATTTTGTTAATTAATGATGTCTCCTAATGAGTATGAAACAATCTATTTATGCTTCTCATTCCTCATTTAGGTGTCTCACAATGAATATTTCTAGTGGTATTCGTTGTTATGACCATTCTTACTCTTTAAAATTCTGTTTTATGCATTTCGAGACATGAAATTTATTTTTCTGACCTTAATAGGACTTATTTTAGTTCCAGATTCCACTTTTTTGGTATATTGGATTTGCCTGATTAACGGTGTCTCCCAATGAATGGGAAACATGGTATTTGTTTTTCTCATTCCTCATTTAGGTGTCCCACAATGCATATTTTTAGTGGTATTCAATTTTATGATCATTCTTACTCTTTAAAATTCTGTTTTATGCTTTTGGAGACATGAAGTGTCTCTTCTGATCTTCATATGACTCATTTTTGTTCCAGATTCCACTTTTAGTTCTATAGGATTTGGTTGTTTAACGGTGTCTCCCAATGAATGGGAAACATTATATTTATGCTTGTCATTCCTTATTTAGGTGTCCCACAATGCTTATTTCAAGTGGTATTCATTGTTATGACCATTCTGTAACACCCGTCTCATCCTCATTCGAGAACGGTGTGCCACTAAGCTCAACTTATGTCTCAAATACTCCAATTAATAAAATCTCAACTTTATTTTCAGAAATCATTAAATAAATCTCATAAATCCAATAAATCGAATAAAATCTTAAAATAATGTTTAAAATAAAATACTGAAAACTGTAAAATCCCAAAAATAGCACCCGATCGTCATAGCGTAAATCTACTCGTCGGTCTCACCTGAAAAGGGAAGAAAGAGGGGTGAGTAACAGGGGAGTTACTCAGTGAGGTATGGGATGCTAATCACAGAAAACACAATCTGGTCATAACACTCCAAACACGGAAAACAGACTAAACATGCACAAACACGGTACCTAAAGTACCCAAAGAACAGTCAATGTCCTACTACCGGATCCAGTGACCGGCGGCACCCTCCTCCCAGAAGGACAACTTATGGGATAGTGCCCAATCACACCGTCCGTAGACGCTTGCGGCAGTAGATCAATGAACGAGTCAAGAGTATACCTACCCAGTTTCAGGTTGATTGGATTAGATTTACTAGTTCGATTCTCCCTTCTCCCAGAACTAGTCGAATCTGGCCTATAGGACTTTCTAGATGGCTCCAGAGGCTTCTCCTTCAAGGTTGACGGCTAGATTTTGCCAGAGTTTTGGTGTGATTAGTTTTGTTTTAAGAAAAATAAACAAGAGGAGGCTATTTATAGGGAAAGGAACTTAGGGTTTTATTTAGACAAGTTGGGCTTTAATGGGTCTCAGGGTTAGGGTCGTTACAATTCTTCCCCACTTGACGGGAATTCGTCCCGAATTCCAAGACCCAAGAACTCCGGAAAACAAGACCCCAAAGCCCATACGGAACAGAGAAAGCATTTAAAGAATTGATGGAAGCTCTTATAAGAGGTACGAGAACGAGAAAGATTCGAATGAGGAAAGATTTATCTAGAATTCTAAGCAAAGGAAGAAATGAACTTTGATAGCTACGAAAGAAAGAAGAACACGAAAATTAGGAATAACTATGGAACAAGAAAAGATGAATTGAAAAACTTCGGCTGAAACTGAGACTAACGATTAATAGATCAATACCAGACAGAATGAGTGATAATATTTTTCTTTTTAAAATTCTCCAGTCCCAGAAAAATTTGAAAACCATTGAAAACCGAATTTAAAACATTTTCTTTTTCAACTTCCGCCTCCCGGGTCAGACCCGGGACGGCAAACCCGCTCTGATACCAAAATGTAACACCCGTCTCATCCTCACTCGAGAACGGTGTGCCACTAAGCTCAACTTATGTCTCAAATACTCCAATTAATAAAATCTCAACTTTATTTTCAGAAATCATTAAATAAATCTCATAAATCCAATAAATCGAATAAAATCTTAAAATAATGTTTAAAATAAAATACTGAAAACTGTAAAATCCCAAAAATAGCACCCGATCGTCATAGCGTAAATCTACTCGTCGGTCTCACCTGAAAAGGGAAGAAAGAGGGGTGAGTAACAGGGGAGTTACTCAGTGAGGTATGGGATGCTAATCACAGAAAACGCAATCTGGTCATAGCACTCCAAACACGGAAAACAGACTAAATATGAACAAACACGGTACCTAAAGTACCCAAAGAACAGTCAATGTCCTACTACCGGATCCAGTGACCGGCGGCACCCTCCTCCCAGAAGGACAACTTATGGGATAGTGCCCAATCACACCGCCCGTAGACGATTATCGACCTCTGAAGGTACTGGACAACAGGTCGACTAAGCTGCCCAGCACCATCTCCTCATACAACACGCGATGCAAGTATAGAAGTCCGTCTCTATACCCCCGCAATCCTTAACGACTCACATAGTCGACTAATCCTAGCTCTAACAAGTTTAAAAGACTCAATTAACAATTTAATGCACAATCAATGGGTTGAATCATCTATATTCCTAGGTTCAATATACAAGCAAAACTACCTAGACTAGATCAAGAAAAACGGAACACATTTAGTACTAAATTTCTTATACGGCATCCTAGACGAAAGTGCGGAATTCTGCGGAAAGCCCTCACCTTAGCCTTAACCACGAACAACAATAGGAATCCCTATGCTCTAAAGCTCCAGATCGATTCTCCTTCACCAGAAAGCTAGATCTACGACTCCAGAAGCTCCCTGAAAAGATTCAGGTCAAACGGACCACGTTTGCCTAACCAAAACACACATCTCAACAGACTGATCTCGGATCAGCACAACACAGACACTATTTGGAAACGAGGATACAACTTTCTACTCATACCTTCGACCGGAACTAACTTAGCCTCTCTGGAAAGAAGATATTCGGGGCTTTCTAACAATAGCTTGATCGTTCCGTAGACCCACACGGTTCATCGGGAAATCGCCTCGCAAGGTGACGGCGGAATGATGACGCGAATCTGGCACTGCGCCGCACATGCTCAAAGAAACAACCATAACTTTCAGTATACAGATCCGAATGATAAACCGCTTGCGGCAGTAGATCAATGAACGAGTCAAGAGTATACCTACCAAGTTTCAGGTTGATTGGATTAGATTTACTAGTTCGATTCTCCCTTCTCCCAGAACTACTCGAATCTGGCCTATAGGACTTTCTAGATGGCTCCAGTGGCTTCTCCTTCAAGGTTGACGGCTAGATTTCGCCAGAGTTTTGGTGTGATTAGGTTTTGTTTTAAGAAAAATAAACAAGAGGAGGCTATTTATAGGGAAAGGCACTTAGGGTTTTATTTAGACAAGTTGGGCTTTAATGGGTCTCAGGGTTAGGGTCGTTACACATTCTTCCCCACTTGACGGGAATTCGTCCCGAATTCCAAGACCCAAGAACTCCGGAAAACAAGACCCCAAAGCCCATACGGAACAGAGAAAGCATTTAAAGAATTGATGGAAGCTCTTATAAGAGGTACGAGAACGAGAAAGATTCGAATGAGGAAAGATTTATCTAGAATTCTAAGCAAAGGAAGAAATGAACTTTGATAGCTACGAAAGAAAGAAGAACACGAAAATTATGAATAACTATGGAACAAGAACAGATGAATTGAAAAACTTCGGCTGAAACTGAGACTAACGATTAATAGATCAATACCAGACAGAATGAGTGCTAATATTTTTCTTTTTAAAATTCCCCAGTCCCAGAAAAATTTGAAAACCATTGAAAACTGAATTTAAAACATTTTCTTTTTCAACTTCCGCCTCCCGGGTCAGAGCCGGGACGGCAAACCCGCTCTGATACCAAAATGTAACACCCGTCTCATCCTCACTCGAGAACGGTGTGCCACTAAGCTCAACTTATGTCTCAAATACTCCAATTAATAAAATCTCAACTTTATTTTCAGAAATCATTAAATAAATCTCATAAATCCAATAAATCGAATAAAATCTTAAAATAATGTTTAAAATAAAATACTGAAAACTGTAAAATCCCAAAAATAGCACCCGATCGTCATAGCGTAAATCTACTCGTCGGTCTCACCTGAAAAGGGAAGAAAGAGGGGTGAGTAACAGGGGAGTTACTCAGTGAGGTATGGGATGCTAATCACAGAAAACGCAATCTGGTCATAGCACTCCAAACACGGAAAACAGACTAAATATGAACAAACACGGTACCTAAAGTACCCAAAGAACAGTCAATGTCCTACTACCGGATCCAGTGACCGGCGGCACCCTCCTCCTAGAAGGACAACTTATGGGATAGTGCCCAATCACACCGCCCGTAGACGATTATCGACCTCTGAAGGTACTGGACAACAGGTCGACTAAACTGTCCAGCACCATCTCCTCATACAACACGCGATGCAAGTATAGAAGTCCGTCTCTATACCCCCGCAATCCTTAACGACTCACATAGTCGACTAATCCTAGCTCTAACAAGTTTAAAAGACTCAATTAACAATTTAATGCACAATCAATGGGTTGAATCATCTATATTCCTAGGTTCAATTTACAAGCAAAACTACCTAGACTCGATCAAGAAAAACGGAACACATTTAGTACTAAATTTCTTATACGCATCCTAGACGAAAGTGCGGAATTCTGCGGAAAGCCCTCACCTTAGCCTTAACCACGAACAACAATAGGAATCCCTATGCTCTAAAGCTCCAGATCGATTCTCCTTCACCAGAAAGCTAGATCTACGACTCCAGAAGCTCCCTGAAAAGATTCAGGTCAAACGGACCACGTTTGCCTATCCAAAACACACATCTCAACAGACTGATCTCGGATCAGCACAACACAGACACGATTTGGAAACGAGGATACAAATTTCTACTCATACCTTCGACCGGAACGAACTTAGCCTCTATGGAAAGAAGATATTCGGGGCTTTCTAACAGTAGGTTGATCGTTCCGTAGATCCACACGGTTCATCAGGAAATCTCCTCGCAAGGTGACGGCGGAATGATGACGCGAATCTGGCACTGCGCCGCACATGCTCAAAGAAACAACCATAACTTTCAGTATACAGATCCGAATGATAAACCGCTTGCGGCAGTAGATCAATGAACGAGTCAAGCGTATACCTACCAAGTTTCAGGTTGATTGGATTAGATTTACTAGTTCGATTCTCCCTTCTCCCAGAACTAGTTGAATCTGGCCTATAGAACTTTCTAGATGGCTCCTGTGGCTTCTCCTTCAAGGTTGACGGCTAGATTTCGCCAGAGTTTTGGTGTGATTAGGTTTTGTTTTAAGAAAAATAAACAAGAGGAGGCTATTTATAGGGAAAGGCACTTAGGGTTTTATTTAGACAAGTTGGGCTTTAATGGGTCTCAGGGTTAGGGTCGTTACACATTCTTACTCCTTAAAATTATGCATTATGCATTTGGGGACAAGAAGTTAGTTTTCTGATCTTCATTGGACTCATTTCAGTTCCAGATTCCTCTTTTTGGTATATTGGATTTGGTTGATTAACTGTGTCTCCCAATGAATGAGAAACAAGGTATTTATGTTTCTCATTCCTTATTTAGGTGTCCAACAATGCATATTTCTAGTGGTGTTCATTGTTATGACCATTCTTAGTCTTGAAAATTTTGTTTTATGCATTTGGAGACATAAAGTTCATTTTCTGATCTTCATTGGACTTATTTCAGTTCCAGATTCCTCTTTTTGGTATATTGGATTTGGCTGATTAACGGTGTCTCCAAATGAATGAGAAACATGGTATTTATGTTTCTCATTTCTAATTTAAGTATCTCACAATGCATATTTCTAGTGGTACTCAATGTTATTACCATTCTTACTCTTTAAAATTCTGTTTTATGCATTTGGAGACATAAAGTTCATTTTCTGATCTTCATTGGACTCATTTCAGTTCCTGATTCCTCTTTTTGGTATAAAGGATTTTGTTGATTAACGGTCTCTCCTAATGAGTATGAAACAATCTATTTATGCTTCTCATTCTTCATTTAAGTATCTCACAATTAATATTTTTAATGGTATTCGTTGTAATGACCATTCTTACTCTTTAAAATTCTGTTTTATGCATTTGGGGACATGAAGTTTTTTTTCTGATCTTCATAAGACTCATTTTAGGTCCAGATTCCACTTTATTGGTATATTGGATTTGGGTGATTAACGGTGTCTCCCAATGAATGGGAAACATGGTATTTATGTTTCTCATTCTTCATTTAGGTGTCCTACAATGCATATTTCTAGTGATATTCAATTTTATGACCATTCTTACTCTTTAAAATTCTGTGTTATGCGTTTGGGGACATGAAATTTTTTTCTGATCTTCATAGGACTCATTTTAGTTCCAGATTCCACTTTTTTGGTCTATAGGATTTGGTTGATTAATGGTGTCTCCCAATGAATGAGAAACAATGTATTTATGCTTCTCATTCCTCATTTAGGTGTCCCACAATGCATATTTCTATTGGTATTCAATACTATGGTCATTGTTACTCTTTAAAATTCTGTTTTATGCATTTGGAGACATAAAGTTCATTTTCTGATCTTTATTGGACTCATTTCAGTTCCTGATTCTTCTTTTTGGTATATTGGATTTTGTTGATTAACAGTGTCTCCTAATGAGTATGAAACAATCTATTTATGCTTCTCATTCCTCATTTAGGTGTCTCACAATGAATATTTCTAGTGGTATTCGTTGTTATGACCATTCTTACTCTTTAAAATTCTGTTTTATCTAGTGGTATTCGTTGTTATGACCATTCTTACTCTTTAAAATTCTGTTTTATGCAATTCGAGACATGAAACTTATTTTTCAGACCTTTAGAGGACTTATTTTAGTTCCAGATTCCACTTTTTTGGTATATTGGATTTGGCTGATTAACGGTGTCTCCCAAAGAATGGGAAACATGGTATTTATGTTTCTCATGCCTCATTTAGGTGTCCCACAATGCATATTTCTAGTGGTATTCAATTTTATGATCATTCTTACTCTTTAAAATTCTGTTTTATGCTTTTGGAGACATGAAGTTTCTCTTCTGATCTTCATATGACTCATTTTTGTTCCAGATTACACTTTTAGTTCTATAGGATTTGGTTGTTTAACGGTGTCTCCCAATGAATGGGAAACATTGTATTTATGCTTGTCATTCCTTATTTAGGTGTCACACAATGCTTATTTCAAGTGGTATTCATTGTTATGACCATTCTTACTCCTTAAAATTATGCATTATGCATTTGGGGACAAGAAGTTAGTTTTCTGATCTTCATTGGACTCATTTCAGTTCCAGATTCCTCTTTTTGGTATATTGGATTTGGTTTATTAACGGTGTCTCCCAATGAATGAGAAACAATGTATTTATGCTTCTCATTCCTCATTTAGGTGTCCCACAATGCATATTTCTATTGGTATTCAATACTATGGTCATTGTTACTCTTTAAAATTCTGTTTTATGCATTTGGAGACATAAAGTTCATTTTCTGATCTTTATTGGACTCATTTCAGTTCCAGATTCTTCTTTTTGGTATATTGGATTTTATTGATTAACAGTGTCTCCTAATGAGTATGAAACAATCTATTTATGCTTCTCATTCCTCATTTAGGTGTCTCACAATGAATATTTCTAGTGGTATTCGTTGTTATGACCATTCTTACTCTTTAAAATTCTGTTTTAT
The DNA here is from genome assembly GCA_900108845.1 of Iljinskaea planisiliqua. Taxonomy (NCBI): domain Eukaryota; kingdom Viridiplantae; phylum Streptophyta; class Magnoliopsida; order Brassicales; family Brassicaceae; genus Iljinskaea; species Iljinskaea planisiliqua. Next base: position 2,911 of record FNXX01000048.1, on the reverse strand, counting down.
GCAATTCGAGACATGAAATTTATTTTTCAGACCTTAAGAGGACTTATTTTAGTTCCAGATTCCACTTTTTTGGTATATTGGATTTGGCTGATTAACGGTGTCTCCCAAAGAATGGGAAACATGGTATTTATGTTTATCATGCCTCATTTAGGTGTCCCACAATGCATATTTCTAGTGGTATTCAATTTTATGATCATTCTTACTCTTTAAAATTCTGTTTTATGCTTTTGGACACATGAAGTTTCTCTTCTGATCTTCATATGACTCATTTTTGTTCCAGATTCCACTTTTAGTTCTATAGGATTTGGTTGTTTAACGGTGTCTCCCAATGAATGGGAAACATTGTATTTATGCTTGTCATTCCTTATTTAGGTGTCCCACAATGCTTATTTCAAGTGGTATTCATTGTTATGACCATTCTTACTCCTTAAAATTATGCATTATGCATTTGGGGACAAGAAGTTAGTTTTCTGATCTTCATTGAACTCATTTCAGTTCCAGATTCCTCTTTTTGGTATATTGGATTTGGTTGATTAACAATGTCTCCCAATGAATGAGAAACAAGGTATTTATGCTTCTCATTCCTCATTTAGGTGTCCAACAATGCATATTTCTAGTGGTGTTCATTGTTATGACCATTCTTTGTCTTGAAAATTTTGTTTTATGCATTTGGAGACATAAAGTTCATTTTCTGATCTTTATGGGACTCATTTTAGTTTCAGATTCTACTTTTTGGGGTATTGGATTTGGTTGATTAACGGTGTCTCCCAATGAATGAGAAACAAGGTATTTATGCTTCTCATTCCTCATTTGGGTGTCCAACAATGCATATTTCTAGTGGTGTTCATTCTTATGACCAATCTTAGTTTTTAAAATTCTGTTTTATGCATTTGGAGACATAAAGTTCATTTTCTGATCTTCATTGGACTTATTTCAGTTCCAGATTCCTCTTTTTGGTATATTAGATTTGGCTGATTAACGGTGTCTCCAAATGAATGAGAAACATGGTATTTAAGTTTCTCATTTCTTATTTAAGTATCTCACAATGCATATTTATAGTGGTACTCAATGTTATTACCATTCTTACTCTTTAAAATTCTCTTTTATGCATTTGGAGACATAAAGTTCATTTTCTGATCTTCATTGGACTCATTTCAGTTCCTGATTCCTCTTTTTGGTATAAAGGATTTTGTTGATTAACGGTCTCTCCTAATGAGTATGAAACAATCTATTTATGCTTCTCATTCTTCATTTAAGTATCTCACAATTAATATTTTTAATGGTATTCGTTGTAATGACCATTCTTACTCTTTAAAATTCTGTTTTATGCATTTGGGGACATGAAGTTTTTTTTCTGATCTTCATAGGACTCATTTTAGGTCCAGATTCCACTTTATTGGTATATTGGATTTGGGTGATTAACGGTGTCTCCCAATGAATGGGAAACATGGTATTTATGTTTCTCATTCCTCATTTAGGTGTCCTACAATGCATATTTCTAGTGGTATTCAATTTTATGACCATTCTTACTCTTTAAAATTCTGTGTTATGCATTTGGGGACATGAAGTTTTTTTCTGATCTTCATAGGACTCATTTTAGTTCCAGATTCCACTTTTTTGGTCTATAGGATTTGGTTGATTAATGGTGTCTCCCAATAAATGAGAAACAATGTATTTATGCTTCTCATTCCTCATTTAGGTGTCCCACAATGCATATTTCTATTGGTATTCAATACTATGGTCATTGTTACTCTTTAAAATTCTGTTTTATGCATTTGGAGACATAAAGTTCATTTTCTGATCTTTATTGGACTCATTTCAGTTCCAGATTCTTCTTTTTGGTATATATGATTTTGTTGATTAACAGTGTCTCCTAATGAGTATGGAACAATCTATTTATGCTTCTCATTCCTCATTTAGGTGTCTCACAATGAATATTTCTAGTGGTATTCGTTGTTATGACCATTCTTACTCTTTAAAATTCTGTTTTATGCAATTCGAGACATGAAATTTATTTTTCAGACCTTAAGAGGACTTATTTTAGTTCCAGATTCCACTTTTTTGGTATATTGGATTTGACTGATTAACGGTGTCTCCCAAAGAATGGGAAACATGGTATTTATGTTTATCATGCCTCATTTAGGTGTCCCACAATGCATATTTCTAGTGGTATTCAATTTTATGATCATTCTTACTCTTTAAAATTCTGTTTTATGCTTTTGGAGACATGAAGTTTCTCTCTGATCTTCATATGACTCATTTTTGTTCCAGATTCCACTTTTAGTTCTATAGGATTTGGTTGTTTAACGGTGTCTCCCAATGAATGGGAAACATTGTATTTATGCTTGTCATTCCTTATTTAGGTGTCCCACAATGCTTATTTCAAGTGGTATTCATTGTTATGACCATTCTTACTCCTTAAAATTATGCATTATGCATTTGGGGACAAGAAGTTAGTTTTCTGATCTTCATTGGACTCATTTCAGTTCCAGATTCCTCTTTTTGGTATATTGGATTTGGTGGATTAACAGTGTCTCCCAATGAATGAGAAACAAGGTATTTATGCTTCTCATTCCTCATTTAGGTGTCCAACAATGCATATTTCTAGTGGTGTTCATTGTTATGATAATTATTACTCTTTTAAATTCTTTTTTTTTTGCATTTGGGGACAAGAAGTATATTTTCTGATCCTTATGGGACTCATTTTTATTCCAGATTCCTCTTTTTGGTGTAATGGATATGGTTTTAAAGAGTAACAATGAGAAACAAGGTATTTATGCTTCTCATTCCTCATTTAGGCGTCCCACAATGCATATTTCTAGTAGTATTCATTGTTATGACCATTCATACTCCATAAAATTATGCTTTATGCATTTGGGGACAAGAAGTTAGTTTTCTGATTTTCATTGGA